>SNQJ01S0062289.1:121271-133308 GCA_010110895.2 Picea sitchensis
CATAATATATTAAAATTTAAATATTATTATAAACTATTTCTCTCACACCATATAAAATAATAATTTTTTCCCACCAATATGAACGACTTTAATAACTCATGCCATGGAAAAAATCAAGGTTTCCTCGTCGCATGCAGCTAATTGGATACCATTCATTCGTCCATCCCTGGACCCTCTCGGGTCTTAATCCCCTGATAGAGAAAGAAGAGAGGATCGGCGTGCAAATATCCTTTCTTGACGGAGTGCGCTCAACAGTTAGGCCTGCATGCCATATCACTATATTCATTTTTTCTTTCCCCTTCATATCTTATATTGATAATTTTATACAAACACTATTTTTTTTTTGTTTAGAATCTATTTTGAATGTAGAATCTATTCAGAAATGAAGTTAATAGAAATGGATTTAATATGTGGAAAAATTTATGGGACATTTGAATTGAAATAATCATTTAAATCTACGAATCTAATAATTTCTTTTTAGCTAAATTTAAGACAAATATTTTCCAATTTTTTTCATTTGTAAAATCTTTAATTTACTGCTATATGTTTTAATAAAACTTCCCTCCCTGAGCTTGTTGGTCTCCATTTGTGTTTTGGTTCTGCTAACTTCGATTTGCCTTTCTGTCTAAGTTTCTTTCCTGGTGGACGATAAACAGACATTTGAAAAGGACTCGAATGTGCACACTCTCAAATTTTTACTAAAGGTAATTTATAAATTGCACATCAAACTTATGTATTCAGAAAATAAAACAATGCACACTTCCAAATAATGACAGGAAACCTTCAACAAATGGATAGAAAATACATTAAATATATTTGATAAACTGCAGTCTGTTGGTCAGGGGAAAAATCAGTGGATAGATGCGAAAAAAAATGGCATGGAGATATCAAATATTTCGTTAGGAATCCTGTTCATTCCCTATCGCCATTGCAATTTGCGGCCTGCGGTGCCAACTACTTTACACATAACTCGAGTGTGAACGATTATAATAACCGTAAACCGAACTGAATATGCTCACAACTCCACAGTTATTGCACTCTGAACAAATCCCTCAAAGTCATGTGACCTGTGGATGGGAACCCACTTACCAGAGTTGTGGAACATGTAACACACCTGCTTACCCAAACGGCTGGTAGAACCGCTCACAAATATCTTGTCACGCCACATTGTGGCGCAGGTAGCAACGTCCATACTTTCAGGAAGAGAGGCCACCACTTCCCAAAAATTCTCCTTACCGTTATATCGCATCACTTGTCGGTTATGGAAGAAATACAAGTTCCCCAAGGCAGCTAAGCACGACCTCGGACTTCCCCCAATACTCCACATATTCTCCACTATGTTCCAAACGCCTGTACTGGGATCGAATTCTTCTGCACTTTTTCCGAATCGACCCTGTGACTCTGTGGCGTACCCGCTTATCACAGTGAATTTTCCATCCAAAAAGAGTCCGTGGCATCGGTCTCGCTCTTGGCTCATCGGAGGCAGAACCTCCCACTCGTCATGTTGAACATCATATGCATCTGGAGTCTGTAAAGCGCTTTTATTGTCGTCCTGTCCTCCAGCAACGTAGATAAGCCCATCGGAAGAAACAGAACAGGCGAAGAAGGATCGAACCGTGGGCATGTCGGCTCCAGGGCGCCAAGTACCGGACGTGAAGTCATAGATAAAGACAGAGTTCATTGCCTCGCAGCGGGAGCGATTCCATCCCCCAATCATAACCAGTTTCTGACCCACCCAAACGCAGTGACAGATGAGGGGAATCCCATCCGGAAATTGGGGAATTGAAGGGAGCCGATCCCATGTACTCTGCAGAGGGTCATATAGAGTTAACCCATAAACGGGAGCACCCTGCCAGTTATCTTCCTCGGCCGAATTAGCTCGAGGAATAGCCTGAATCAAACATATGAACTGCTCGCTAATCCCAGAGATCTTTCTGTCCTCATAGAACCGCGGGCTACTCAGCATAGCCTCCCAGTTTCTGCACACAACTTTGAGCTTATCATGTGACTTGTAAGTCACTCTGAGCAGGCATTCTCGACCGATTTCGTCTGGAATATTAGAAATAGTATCCATTGATCTCACTACAAATCCTCAATTTACTCAAAATTAAACAAAAACCAGTGGATAACTAAATCACAGATATTAGAAACCGTTTGGCTATGATATAAACGAATGAAGGCTATAAAGTCTTACGCTAAAGACGAATGTGGGGCATGACCAAATATGGAGAAAACACTGGAAAATATTGCGCTAAAACTACCGGAAAATCATGTGCTAAACAAGAATGAAGAGGATGAACAAATATGGAGAAGACAACAGAAGATCTTAAGCTAAAAACGAATGAAAGTTACGAGGAATTATAGAGAAGAGAACGAGAAGTCATGGGTTTAAAACACCCGAAAATCTTGCCTGAAACACGAATGAAGAGTATGAACAAATATGAAAAATACACCAGAAGATCTTGCCCTACAAACGAATGAAAGTTATGAGGAATTATAGAGAAGACAACGGAAAATCTTGCCCTGAGAGCAGTTCTTTAATGGAAGCATAATGAGAGAAATTATTAGCGAAGACATCGTGTTATGCAACGATGGGTTTAATGGTTAAGAATATGTGTTTCCTCTTAGAGGTCACAGATTCAAATGTGATTTCAAGTATTAATTTTTTGTTTTGCATAATGAAAATATTTTTTATAAAAAGTCTAAAAGGTGTATAAAGAATGATGATTCCGCTGGAATTTGAGTGTCAACAACCATGAAACTATGTGGTGTGATTTCAAGTATTAATTTTTTTATGACAAAAGATATAAATATTTTTATAAAAGAAAGTCTGTTAAAGATTAACATAGCAATGATGATTCCTTTAATAGTTTGATAATTTCTTTTGATGACCATTGTATTCTCAATGCAATAAATTCGATAATTTCAGTTTACCACTCCCCATTTCAGAGTATTAATGTTGATGAACAAGTGATTGGAGATCTTTTTGGTAAAAAAACATTTGCCATTTCTTCCCTTTTCATTTTTGTGTGGATGCAAAGGTGGATTGTACTTGTGGACCAAAGCAGTATAGAGGAGTACATTCAAGCAAGACTAGAGAGGAATATAGAGGAGTATGTTGATATAGAGGAGTACATTCAAGCAAGACTAGAGAGGAATATAGAGGAGTATGTTGAAACAGACTAGAGAGGAACATAGAGGAGTATGTTGAAACAAGACTAGAGAGGAGCTAAGGGACCACTCTTAAAGGCATAATATCAATCATGCACCATTTTCGAAAACAAGTTAGCAAATATTGTTGATCTTCCTTTATCTCTATAAAATCTTTTTGGTTTGATTTTCTGATTAGATATATTTATTTCTTTTATATTCCTCTCACTTTTATATCTTTCTTTGTATGTTAAAATTTCAAAGATCAAACAATCATACCTCCCAAACCCTAATCCTAATCTTTCTTATTTACAATATAATCTTTCTTATTTACAATATATTGTGGATGTTTAATGGCATCTATTTTCAAATAAAACTAGTACTGGACCAATAAAACTAGTATATATACAATATTCATTAAAATCCCTTTTCAAATAAAACTAGTATTGGACCAACGATAAGAATAGGTAGTTGTTCTTTTGTTTTTCTAAATCTATAACTCTCCCCAACCTCATGTGCATTAACATGGAAAATTGACTCTTGATCTAATACCATTCATATCCTTAAGAGACTTTCCCAATGAATGGCTCGAGGAATAGTTTATGAGAATCCTCTTTCACATTACCATAAACGGGTTTCTATGGTGTCATTGAGTTCTCTCATGGATTATGCAAAAATGCTCCACATTTTCTTGTTATGCTGTTTGGCATGGAATTTTCCCATAAATAATATTTGTTTGCCTCTTATGAATTCAAGTTTCGGGTTTTGAGATAATGATGTTACGATTGTTTGGCATGAAATTTTCTTATAAAGAATATTTGTATGTTTTTCTTGTGAATTCAAAGTTAGGGTTTTGAAATAATGTAGAATAAATAGATTAGGTTTAATGAAAATTTCCTCCCAATCAAATATCCTGATTTTTAGAGTTTTCAAATAGTGAAGAATAAATCGATCAGATTTTATTAAAAGGTCTACCCAAAAGGTATTTTTATGACATTTTTGGGGTACAACTTTGAAGTAACTAGTCCTTGTCTAATGTCAACAATGTTGGTCAATATTACTTTTATAAAATATATCCTCTCTAATGTAATAAGAAGTGGTATTTTATTTTTATCTTTTATGAATGACATATTTCAAAGTTCTATTGTTTCGTTTTTCCTTGGACATCCTCTATCTATTTATCTTACATTTCAATTGTCGAGTCATTACATGTGTAGATTTTCATAGGTATGGTAGCCTCCAATTCTCTAGCAGAGATTTACTAAACTACAGATCATT
Organism: Picea sitchensis; assembly: GCA_010110895.2. Lineage (NCBI taxonomy): Eukaryota > Viridiplantae > Streptophyta > Pinopsida > Pinales > Pinaceae > Picea > Picea sitchensis. The sequence goes on from SNQJ01S0062289.1 coordinate 125,700, forward strand.
ATTAATTATATCTCCAATTCTGATGTTGATATATCTCTCGGACTTGTACTTTGCAGAATAATCTTATGAAGGACACCCACACATATTTAGTTCTCTTTTCTATATATCCATAAGAATCGAGCAACAATACCATACTCATTAATGCTACTCATCAATGTTTTATAAGTTGGATGTTATTCTTTTAGATTTGACTATATATAATATTTTAACTATATACTATATTATAATGGTTATAAACCCTACGAAATAACTCTAAGTGAATTTAAACCCTAACTATATCACCCTAAATTTAAAACCTACATTTAAAACATTGTGTTTTCCTTGTGAATGCTACATTTCACCAAACTTGGTATAAAATTTCTATAGCCAGCCAATGTCATAAACATGTTGGAGGAATTCAATAACTTTTCAAAAATATTGTGCAAATTCTATCATTACATTCATTATCATTGAAGATTATATACCCCACATATTCATCGTTTCATTACTCTTGTAAGTTGGACAATATATATGGAAGATGACATTGTTTATCTGTACCATGACCATAAAAGGATGAACAATGTTACCTAATGATCTCCAGGATACGTCTTTTCATATTTCTTGATTTGATCACTGCTTATTAACTTACTTATATGTTCAAAAAAATGCTTTATGTAAATTTATACGTGTTCAATAAATGAAATGAACAATTTTACCTCATGATATCCAAGTTACGATTTGTCATATTTCTTGATTTTATCACTTCTTATTAACTTACTTCTTTGTTCAAACAAATGCTTCATATAAATTTATAATTGTTCAATAAATGAAATGACCAATGTTACCTAATGATCTCCAAGCTATGACTTGTCATATCTCTTGATTTGATCACTTCTTATTAACTTAGTTCTTCGTTCAAACACACAATATAAAGTTATAAGTGTTCAAAAGGATGTGTTCTAATGTCCCCGGGATGCCACGCTGGGAAGCGCCACTAAAATTTTTTATGCTCTGATACCAATTTGTAACACCCCCATCCTTCTGCTGGGAAATGTCACATGAAATAAATACAAAACAAAAATTCTCACTCTGTTCTGATAATCAAAACTGTCCATACCCAGGCATAGACCTGTTGGGATATGGAAGACAGATCTATTTGTGGAACATCATACATATAAACTTAAACAACTAATATGCCTTCTACTAATACACAAATTAAATGAGGAAATCACAGTAAAACATACATGCAACAACACATTCCATTCTTATAAATATAAAGACATCTATAGGATACACAACATACAAATTAACATAGAAATGGTACTTATATTTTTATGAGAAGACCACCAATTGCGTGAAGACCTTCCACGAACCTCGAAGCCTTAGACCACGGTTCTCCAAGCTATCAATAGTGGGTCACCCTCGATCTGGGACTAAACTCCACCTAGGTTAAAGGGATTCCTAAGCTAGGCTGAGACTACGGAAAGATGCAAAATGAAATAGGAAGGATTCCCTCCCAGGAGCCTACTTACGCCCACCTCTTGCAGACTCTCATTCCCCACATGCCTATCCCACCCTGGGAATATACACCTTCACTGTTCCACAATCCATCGACTCTTCCACTTCCCTTCTAGGGGTTTAGCAATAGGTTGTATCATGAATTCTTAGAGCTATGTAGTTGTTTCTAGACTCCCTCAAGGAGAAATCACTTCCCCAACAATCTCTCTCACCCAGAGAGAGTTTCTCACAGGCCTGACAACCTGCCTCTTCAAAACCACATGCCTGACAACCTGCTTCCTTTGTCCAGCTCCTAAGTCAAACGGGTAACCACAGTAGCAAAATCAGGTATGAGATTTGGTAATGACATCAAGCCACACCAGTCCAGATAAAAATGTGGGTAGCAACAAAAAAATGGCTAGGGCGCGATATGGCTCAGGCACTACGTAGTCGTGTTGTGCCTCACAGGAAAAACAAGTTAGCTTCATGGGTTTGTAGGTTTCAGAGGTTGCATAGGTCAATAATGGAGGAAATGGTTGGCTGCGTGAATGTTCAGTCTTAGTGCATGCGTGAGTGGGGAGCATGGAAAGAATGGCGAGAGAACCCCCACAACGACGGATTTTCCCCCATAAAATTGCATGCACCATGGTTGACACATGGATCTCTTTGGAGCTCGTCCCTCTCCACTTGGAGTTCATTCATTTCCCCAAAGGAACTTAGGATACCATGTTTTATTTCCCAAACCTTAGTATTTTTAGGAAAATATATTATAATATCCCCTTGCAATAATCCTTCTAGCTTATCCCTTTTTCCCATCCTCTCAGCTCCACCCCTTTCCCTACCCAATGGAGCTTAGTCCCCCATAAATCTTTCTTCGTGGTCGTTCTACATGAATAGATGTAATTATATTAATGATGTGAGTATTTACATATACAAAATCAAGCTCTTTGGCCTTCCGCATCTAGGCTCTACGACCTAATAAAAACATAATCCTCCCATCTTATAAACACTTTTCTCACCAGCCTAAAAAAATCATTACAACTCATAAAGCGCTTGACTTTGCGGTATTACAATCCCCTCCCCTTATTTATGCACTGTCCTCAATGCTTCTTACTTACATCATGTCAACAAGATTTCCAAAATATTCAAAACGACACGGGTATTCTGCCCGCATAGTATCTTCATGCTCCGAAGTTGCATCCTCGGGACTGTACTAGGTCCATTAGACCTTTAGAAGCCCTATGGATCGATACCGAAGATGTTTGATTTTTTGGTCCAAAATGTGTACCAGATGCACTTGAAAAGCGCTTCCTTGCTCCACCTAAATTACATTCCAATGAATAACATGATTAGCATCAGGTATATATTTCTTGGGCAACGATACATGGAATACATTACGAATAATTGTAGTATTCTAGATATAAAATAGTATGCAGAACAAAAATAATTAGCTAGAAATGGCACATAAACAATGATATAACCAAAACAATACCACAATAATACCACAATAACACTAGAAAGAGAACTTTGATTACTGAGAGAAATTTTCACTTGCCTCTTCGAGGGGGAAACCTCCAGCAGATCAGAGCTCTATTACAATAATATCCAAGACAAGATTTCTCATACCCTCTACTCCTGTTTATACTAAATCTATCTATCCAAAAGAAAAATCTAGAGGAAGATCCTTCTAGAAGTGGATGCTTCTATTAAGTCTTCTTACATTTGACTTATTCTTCTTTATTTCTAGGCCTTATTAATATTGGCCTTTATTACATGTAATTATATTATTCTACCTATGTGAGGGGTTATGGAGTTCAATCCCTAACATGCCCTCCCCCTTGAAGAACAGTCTTGTCCTTAATGCTTAAGATGAGGGAATTGTTGTAGAATGGTGGCCAGCTCCCAGGTGGCATCTTTTGGAGGTGTGTCTTTTCATTGAACTAACACTTCTTGGATGGTGTGATGATGGAGATGACACTCTCGTTGGGCTAATACTACTTGTGACTACAACCATATGGAACGTTCTTCATCCAACTAAGGAAGACTAGTTTGAGTTTGGCACTTATTTCCAATCACCTTCTTTAAGCAGGAAACATGAAAAACAGGATGGAGCTTCGACTGAAAGGGTAGAGATAACTAATTGGCCACCAAACCCACATGCTTGAGCACTTGATAAGGACCATAAAATTTGGGTGGAAGTTTCTGACAGTGGTGATCTTTGAGGGAAGTCTTCTTATAAGGTTGTAGTCGAAGAAATACATTCCCTCCTTCAACAAAATGGAGTTCAGAACGACCTTGATATGCTTATTTCTTCATGAGAATCAGATCCATGACCAAATTGTCTTTGAGGGCATGAAGAATAGCCTCTCGGACTATAAGAATTATGTCAACCTCCTAAACCTTCGAGGCCCCTGACATATAGAAGAGAACTGATGGGGGCTTCTGGCCATAGAATGCTTCAAAAGGACTCATTCAAGTAGCTATATGGTAAGATGTGTTGTACCACCATTTAGTTAGGGGTAACCATTGAGCCCACCGATATTTTCGCTCATATGAAAAACACCTCAATTATGTTTCCAAACACTTGTTGACAACTTCCATCTGACCATTCGTCTGGGGGTGACAGGGAATGCTAAGATGCAATTGGGTGCCTTGTAGCTTGAACAACTCTTGCCAAAAATTGTTGGTTAAAGTGGGGTCTCTGTCAGAGACAATAGAATTAGGCATGCCATGAAGCTTGAAGATATTATCCATGAAGAGTGGAGCCACTTTGGCGGCTGTGAATGGATGTTGAAGAGAACAAAAATGAGCATATTTGGAGAGGCGATCGACGTCCACCATGATGACTAACTTATTTGCTAATTTAGGTAATCCTACAATGAAGTCCATAGAAATATCTCGCCAAATAGCAGGGGGGGTCGAAAGTGGTTGGAGTGTGCCCAAAGCTTTGACTATTTCTCCCTTGTTTGCTTTGACATACCTCACATTCAACCACAAAGGTACGAACATCCTGTTTCATACCCTCCCAGAAAAAAAAAAACGTTTGATCCTTTCATAGGTTTTGGTAAATATGGAATTCCCTGCTGTGGGTGAGGCTTGAAGTTCAGAAATCATTGTGGATTTAAGTTGGGATTTCTTTCATAAATACAAACAACCTTTGTAGTGAAGCTCTTCATTCTGCCAAGAGTACCCTAGAATAAATGAAGAATTATGTTGCAATTGGTGGAGCAGGCTATAAATGTTTGGGTCTTGCAACCATTCCTAATGAATATCTTGGAGCCAATCTAGTACAATGAAGGAGAGGGAGAAAATGGACTCATATTTTTCATATTTCCGGGAAAGAGCATCAACCACTACATTTTCCTTGCCCTTCTTGGTCACCCATTTTTCTTGCACCGGGGATGAAATTCTTTGCTCCAGGAAATACTTGAGACTCCGATGATCAATTTTTATTTGGAATCATTGACCCAAGAAGTAAGGGTGCTAGAGATCCACAACATGCAGAATAACTAACATTTCCTTTCAATCGATTGGCCCAAATGTCTCTCTGAAAGTTGTTTTCTAGTGAAGGCCAAGGGCCTACCATCTTGCATGAGGACGGCTCCAATTCCTTTCCCGAAAGTGTCACATTCAAATACAAATGTCTTTGTGAGGTTTGGGAGTGCTAAGACAAGGGTCGAGCACATAAAATATTTTAAGCCTTGAAAGGCATGATCTATAGATGAAATCCAAGTGAAAGAATTGTTTTTAAGGAGGGAAATGAGAGGAGCTGTGATGTTTCCATAATTCCAAACAAACTTCCTATAATATCTCGTTAAACCTAGAAAACCATAGAAGATCTTAAGAGTTTTAGGGCGAAGCCAATGTTTCATAGCTTCAATTTTATTAGGATCCACTCAGACACTATCCTTGCCAACAATATGATCCAGGTATTCCACTTATGAGGCACCAAAGGAACATTTATATTGTTTGAGGAAAAGTTGGTGCTTAGAGAGGAGATGGAGAACTTGACTCATATGGGAGAGAGGAGATGACCAAGTTTTACTATAGATGAGGATATCATCAAAGAAAACTAAGACAAAATGACGGAGAAAAGGACATAAGACATGAGTCATAAGAATTTAGAAAGTGGAAGGAGCATTACACAATCCAAAGGGAATTACCAAGAATTCATAATGACCCTCATGAGTGCGAAATGTCATCCTGGGAATGTCTTTGTATTTCATGTGGATATGGTGGTAGCCAAAACATAGATCCAATTTGGTGAAATACTAAGCACTACTCAATTCATACAAGAGGTCATCAATGACAAGAATGGGGAATTTGTCTTTGATTGTGAGTTTGTTGAGGGCTCGAAAATTAGGACACATGCGCCAAGTACCTTCTTTCTTGAGTACCATGACCATAGGGGAAGAATAGGGGCTAGTACTGGAATGAATAACACCGGATTCGAGTAAATCATGAACAATTTTCTCAATTTAATTCTTCTAGGCAAAGGGATGACGATAAGGACGAAAATTGGGAAGAAGACTACCTGGGATGAGAGGGCAGGAATGATCATGGACTCCATGGGAAGGGGAAAGTTCTTTATGGGTGGTAAAAACAACTTGGTGTCTAGAGAGGATAGATTGGAGGTCGGGATGCACATAAGGTGTCTCAACAACATGAATGGAGTGGATTTGGGTGGTAATTCTTGAAGGACCTTTTTTTAGGAGCTTTTCCATACGATGGGAACTGATGATCTTAGAGGAGCCTGTTCTGATGTCTTGGAACTTATATTGTTGTCCCTCCTGGTGGAATTGCATGGTTAATTCCTTAAAATCCATGAGAATGGGGCTGAGAGTGCGTAGTCACATCCACCAATGTCTATATCAAACATATGGGATTTTAGGTGATACTGACCAATTTCGAGTCACACATTTTCACATTGTCCCCCACATTTCATGGAACCACCATTGGAAATCATGACTTGAAAATTATTGACTGGATGGATGTAACAATTGAATTCTTGGGAAATGCAGCGATGAATAAATTTATGAGTGTTACCACTGTCCACAAGGATGACAACTTTCCTATGTTTGATGTAACCAATTAATTTGAGAGTTTGGGGAGCATAGAAGCTAGTGAGGGCATTAAGTGAAATCATTGGTTCAACTTTGGGTGATTCAGAGAGTGGGGTGAGGTCAGATGGCAGTGGTAGTTCCTCCATAGGAGGAACAACAACATATTCTTCAGAAATATCCTTAGTCACAACCATAAAAATCTTTTGTTCCTTACACTTATGCTCGGGAAAATATTTGTCATCACAATTATAACAAAGAACCTTGAGTTGATGTTCATCCATTTCAGCCATGGTTAGTTTTTGGATCTTGAGGGGAGTGCCAGAAGGGGAAAAATGGGTGGCTTTAGGGAGAGGAGGAAAGGATGATTTGTCGGTTCGGGAGGAAACAATTTGTTGGTATTCCTTGGCTCGCTGAGTATCTTTCAACCAAGTCTAGGGGCGTGCCATGAGAACATGGGAACAAATTTCATATTTGAGGCCACTGATAACGCATTCCCTAAAGAAAGCATTTGACATGCCCTTTGTTCTGAAAGCCAAGTGCTCAAATGAAACAATAAAGTCTTCCAATGTCCCAGACTACTTTAACTTGGTCAAACAAACTAAATGGTGGGTGTTGAAGTCAAAGAGGTCATAAAGTTTGGCCATAAACTGTGTCCAAGCAAGATACCCTTGGAATGCCTTTTTTCTCCATTTCCACCATTTCCATTGTTCTGGATCCAGATGTAGGACACCATAATGAAGCTTGGCTAAATCATCAGTAATTCCATGCAAAAAGAAATAATGTTCCATTTGGGTGACCCAGCCTATAGGATCCGATCCATAAAATTTGCTTACCTCAATTCTAGGAGGGTGGAGGTCTCGGGAAAAGTTGGTAGTATGATGGCCTTGGTAATGGGAAGAGTCATGGTCATCTTGATAAAATGGTTTTTCAGAAGAGGAAGGGCTATGGGAAGGGCCTAGGAAGTTCTCCTTGAGGTCTTTGAGGTAGGAACATTGTTCCTTGTGGTATTTGATGTGGGAACATTGTTCCTTGAGGTCTTTGATGTGGGAACATTCATCCTTGAGGATATC
>SNQJ01S0062289.1:136167-152464 GCA_010110895.2 Picea sitchensis
TGTCCTTCTCAGTTGCCCTGTCTTTAACCCCGGGTGGGCCCTTTCTCCCATCGTCACACCTTCCTTTCCACCTCTCCCTTGCTGTCGTGTGTCATCTATTCGCCTCCCCATCTCCGCCCATGTGGCCCATCTCCCGTCCCGTTGTCCAGTCACCACCTGCCGCATATCCCGCTCCTTTTCCACGTCAGCTTCTCACCCTAAGGCGAATCCTACCGTTTTCTTCCCCCTTTTCTCCATCTGATGTCCTCCGTCATCTTCCTCTCATCTCGTCACTTCTCCCATATACCCTTATAACCCGGTGTCTCTGTTCCTGTCATGCGCCTCACCCTCCGCGCTGGCCTCTGTACCTGTCCCTCAAGCTATTCAGTTATTCCAGGTGGCAGCACGAGGAGTCGTCCATATCCCGAAGTGTTGAGTTGGTTGAGCCGTTCCCAATCCCAAGAAGCAATTATTGAAGCGGTTGGTGGTGGTTAGACATCGTCTCCGCCATTATGGGGACGTCCTGCAATTAATTAAAGGCACGTCGATTCGCCGAAGAAACTGTCAGAAGACTGATCGTGTCTGCCATAAGGTGCACGACCATTCAAAGATTGCAGCTTCGTGTTGTCAGAAGCCATGCAGACTCAAAGCTTTCAATGCTGCGTCTTGATCTTGTTGCTTTTGTTGTTTTGAGTATATGTAGGCATTTTTGCCATTTTTTGTATCTATCGATGGTAGAGCTAAGCTCCCGACTGTAAAGTTTGAGCAATACTCTGGTTTCCTGGTTGTGCCTCTGTGTTTGAGACTTCTTGGTTTGTAACAAACAGTTTCCTTTCTTTTCCATCTTTGTTTCATCTTTACTAGAGGGTTCACAGTTGAAGGATTCACGTGGACTTAACAATCTTGTTGCGATAAAGGATTTGTTGCGGCATCTTTGTATTCTCTAGTATATGTGTTTGAATGTAAACGGATTTTGGGTTCGAATACATTTCTTCTTCAGTCTGTGATGAACCTGATGTTTATTATGGATCTTTGCACTCTTCTTGCATAAGTCTTCCACCTACTCACCCTTTACTACGACTCACTGTTTGGAGTTTATCAAGACCTCACTCGTTCATGCATGCCTGGTTTGGTTTCTGAGTTGATACAATGTTGTTCTGAGTTTTCCTCCATTTGATCACCCTTTAAACAGATCGTGACATAAAACTGATGGGCTTCGGGCTCTGCTCCTGCTAGCAATCCAGGAGTGACTTCCGGACGCCAACAGGAAGTTATGTCCCTAACAATAATCATGGATGCAGCTAATGAAATCATGTAAGATATTGTTCCAATCCTCTCTAGGATTTCAAATGACCCACAATATGTGGCTGCCAACTTGGAAATTTTTCCCAACTTCAAGGAACTTTTGTTGGCCTTCACCTTCAAGAAAACATGATCACCCACTTTAAATTCCCTTTGAGTTCTACCCTTATCAGCATAGCTTTTCTACCTGTCTTGGGCAGCTTTTAAACTCTGTTTAATCTTCATCATTTTCTCTTCCATTTCACTGAGCAACTCTGGCCCAACCACTTCTATATCAATTGGGTTGTCCCAGCTTATTGGTGTGTTGCACTTTCTTCCATAAAGTGCCTCAAATGAGCTCATCTTCAGAGATGCTTGATACCCATTGTTGTAGGAAAATTATACCAAGTGTAGATAATATTCCCATTTAGATGGTTTGTCCATCACATACATCCTTAGAATATCCTCTATCACTTGGTTCACTCTTTTTGTTTTCCCATCAGTCTCGGCATGATAAGTTGTGTTGAAGTTCAGATTTGTTCCAAACCCTTTGAATAATCTCTTCTAGAACATTGAGGTAAACTTTGGGTCTCTGTAAGACACAATTGTCTTGGGTATGCCATGCAAGCGTGCTACTTCCCTCATATAAATATCAAAAACATTGGTTTCCTTATGAGTAACCTTCATAGGAATGAAATTGGAAGCTTTGGTAAGCTTGTCCACCACCACCATGATAGCATCATGCTTCTTGCTTGTTCTGGGAAATTTGGTGATAAAATCCATTGTCACCACTTCCCACTTCCACTCAAAAATGGGAAATGGATGCAACAACCTAGCTGGGTGTCTATGCTTAGCCTTGAACTTTTGACACTCCAAACATTTAGCAATGTACACAAAAATCTCCTTGTTCATGCCTGGCCAATAATATTGGCTCTTGAATGTTGCAACTCTTTTCTGATATCCTGGGTGTCCAACATAAGGTACATTATGCATCTCTTTCAAAATCGTACTCCTCAATTCATGAGAATTGCGTACATAAATTATGTTCCTATATAAGATAATTCCATCATTTCCCAATGCATAATCTTCAAATTTCTATTTCATTTTACCTTGCTATAATTTTATTACCAACTCCATGTACTGCAAATCTACTTTTGTAGCCTCAAACATTCTTCTTTTAATATTGGTTTGATACATGCTAATGGATGTATCATGTAGTTCATGCAATCTCTTGCTAAGTACGTCAACCACTTTGTTTTATTTACCTTTGATGTGCTTGATATCAAAGTCATACTCACAGAGGAATTCCAACCATCTGTTATGCCTAACATTTAAAGTTGGTTGATCAAGCAAGTATTTCAGACCATTATGGTCTGTCCTCAGCTCAAACCTCTTTCCCATGATGTTATAGCAAGATTTGCCTCGCCATTGCTATCTTGCACAGAGGGCCTTTTTCCATTTCCCTATGAAGACTTGTCATCCCTTTTTAATGAATCCAGAGCTAAAAATACATATTTTTCCACATATACGCGCCCTATCTACTGTACAACATGTGTATACTCAGGATTCTCCACTACAGCCCACGTACATCGGGATTTGTGTCAGAAAATACAAAAATGAAGTCGGGTTTCCATGTCACAACAAGAGATCTTTAATCCTTGCCCTTCTATATACTGAAAAAGTTCCGACTCGGCCCTTCAATTTCATTTTGAAGGCTATAAGAACACAATTCTGAGCTATGGAAAAAATGAGAAAGCATTCAACTTTGAGAGCAAAGTTACTCTAGAGAAATTACTTCATTTTGAGTCTGCATCCCTTTGTCACTCAAGTTTGAACACAGTGTTCAACCCCCAAGCTCTTTCCCTATTGTTGAGAGAACCTCATTGTCTCTTTTCTATGAGCTTGCATTTGGTGGAGGATTGAAGTGGTGGAGGCCCAGTTGGAAAGCACTTGATTTCTTGGTTTCAAACTATGTCGACACGGAAGTCTGTAATGTTTTCGCTTCTACTGATCATTTATTAATAGAAATACTCCTTTCCCGTCCAATTGGTATCGTGCAAATATATGATTATTATCCATGGGCATATTTGTAATGTTTATTAATGGATTATGCTATCTAATCTGCTAACCCCTTTATATTATCACTATATACTTTCTCTGCTTGTTTGTTGAGAACTTGTTGCAGGTACAAAGCTTTGGGTCAAAGTACTCAACAATGAAACATCATGAAACGTTGGAACGAGGTAGGCTTCTCCCTTATCTCACTTGCACATTGGTTTATATAGAATATGTTGGAATTGAGTAGATTTCTGTAGTCATACCTGTCTATTGTGGTTTACCCTGGCCATAGAGCATTTTCCCCTCGTAACAGAATTGACGACTCCACTCGGGAGAGATCTTATTTCTAAGGGTTGAAGTACTTTTTCTCCTTGCATTTCTCTTTTTCCTTTGTGTTTCTTGTCGTATCACTGCTTGACGGATTCTGTTCACTCTGGGTCTGAGTTTTCAACCTTTTAACCCTTGCCTAGCCTTGTTTTCAAGCCTGTACATGCCCTATTGCTTTGACAGTCCTGTACACACGCGTGTTGTCTCACTGCGAGCTGTGTATATACACTATGTTTCTCTGAATAGTCACGTACACCTTATTTCCTTGCTTGGTTGCTTGGTTTGGTGGTTGCTGGGTGGGATTTGATGATTGTTGAGCCTTCTTAGGCCTCTGTAGTGCCTGTTGAGCTTCTCTGGGTTGAAAGGAAACTTGTTTGGAGTTGAATCTTTGGGCGTAGTCTTTCTCATCATTTTTCATTTTTGATTTGTCCTTGAACTCTAGGATGTTTGCTTGGCTGCTTGGTATTCTGCTTGAGTCATTCCATTTATACACAGTAGAATTTATATATCAGGTTTCTTTTTAGTCCATGAATTTTCTCTTTAATATATTGAAAATACAAAAAAATAGGCATTTTACATTTCTTCACATTTTTTTTCTTCTGAATCTTTATCATTAGCTTAGTGCATTTAGTGAAAGATTGGATTTTACTTTTGAATTGTAGAGTTGAAATTGAAAATTGCACTGTTTTTATACGCATATCATTCATTGAAAAAATTAAAATTAGACTTTGCATTATATTTATATTTATTTTCTTGCAGAGTCATAATGTCATGAGTTTCACTTCCATGCCCTTTCGAGTAATCACAACCAATAAAATTTACGCTTTAAACTAAAATTGATTAGTCATGATTTTACTTTTAGGGTGAACAAACTAGTTTAGGATTTAGTGCCTTGGAATAGGATTTTGAGAGTCAACTTTTCCAAGGAAATTAAATCAATATATGCGTTTGAGACAGGGAGTTGAGAAGTCCATTGCATAATTGGTAAGATCAGGATGCTCTGCTCACACCGGAGTTAATCACAAGGTCGTGCGAAGTTAGTTGAAGGGATAACCCCCGGATACTCACCTAGCATCAACGATATTTCTATGGATTTATTTGTATTTGGGGATCTTTCTAGTACCCATACCTCTGTGAGAGGCGGTGCTTTCAAGGTTTCAGGATTTTCTACCTTGCCCATATGGTAATCCAGACTTACGACTGGTTGCATATGCATCGATTATACTTTGGTTTATTAGTTTCTTAACTTAGGTATCTCATAGGTTACTTGCAAGGCTTATTCTACTTGTACCCTGGGTCAGATAGGGGTCGGACAACACACAACCTTTATGGAGGATTACCTCTCTGGGGGGATCTGACCGATTAGTTGTTAAGCCCATGAAGGCCCCTATAACTGATTTTGTTACCTCCAAACTTTATCGGGGAGTCTCAGGTCCCTCTTGGATGATACATACCTTCGTTAGCGAGGGAGGCCACTCAGCCACTTTAGCCCGTTTGCATGCATATTGGTCGTTTGACTTTTGGTATGCTCTTTGACTACTAGTTGGCCTTAGGATATTCTTATTTTGTAGAGTCATAATTCATCGTGGAGTCGGACCAACATCCTCACTGGTCCCATTGGTTGTTACAGTTACTACCAGATTTCGAGTTCTTGCCTTCTAAAAGGCGTAGAGTTATTAGGCATGGTACACACACATCCACCTTTTAGACTTGTGGTTCCACAAGGATGAGTACGGAATCTAGTCTTCAGAACATTGGGAGTTCTTAAACTCCCATACCCACTATTGTTAATGGCACCCCTTCAACTCCTACAACCACTACAGTTGCAGTGCCAGAGGCACACACTGGTACTATGGCTCGACCTATAGGTAATGCTTCGTCTCTTGCCTCGAACCCTTTTGGGGGTATTTTTCATTCATTGTGTTATAATGTTCAGTCCATCCCTATGGCTTCTAGTCCATTTTTTGTATGGTATGCCTATCTTCACTTCATAGTTTTCAACTGCCATTCTAGTTGTTGGCCATAACTCTAGCATTGGACTTGGGGGCACTACACCTCCTTACACTCCATTTTCATTTGGAGGTTCTCATATCCCCCAGACGAACCCTAATATAGGAAGTGTCCCTTCTCTTAACCCTAGTTCTAATCCTTTTACGGATGGATGGAACAACCAACCTGGCAGACAAGTTCCATCCTACATCCCTACCTCCTCAGTGTCGATTCTGACCAATACTTTGGGCATGAAGAATCCACTTCAATCCTCCAGGTTCCCACGCAAAGGAGGCCAGTCTTACACTTTGGGCAACCCCCAACCCAGATCCAATCCAGTTGGGGGAAATTTTTGTAACCCGCAGCCTGTATCTAATCCGACTAGGGGCAATTTTCATAACCCTCATCAGAACATTCCTACTAGAATGATGCCCAACCCACCTTATATGAATCAGCCCAGAGGAGGGCCTTATAATCCCGAACAGAGATTTGGTTCTTACCAGAATCCTGGGTGGAATGCAGTTCCCAATGCACAATCTTTCGCGGGAGGATGGGGCCAGAGGTCGCAACCCCGACTCCCTTTTCTAGCCACACTTAATCTGCCACATTTGGATAAGTTAACGAATGAACCGGTAAGTCATGATCCCAAATGGCCCCCCATCCCCACCAAGCTTTATTCAGACATGCCAAATTTTGAAGGTAAGAATGGAGAGGACCCTAGTGATCCCATCACTACCTTCACCTTTGGTGCTCATTGAATTCCATTAACCATGATTCTATTAGATTACGATTGTTTCAACACACTCTCACTGGAGTTGTTGCGCAATGGTATATTGATCTACCTAGGGGGACATATGGGTCATTTAATCAGTTGGTGATGGTATTTCTCAACCAATTTCAATTTCCCATTCGTTATGATGTTGGCCTCGAACTTTTGTTGACTTTACGCCAGGACACCGCCACTCATATCTTGGATCATATCCAGGAGTGGCATAGACGGAGGCGGTTGATTAAGACTCCTATACCCCCGACCTTTCTCCTAGAATGGTTCCTAAAGTATTTGGACCCTCCTATCTCGAAGGACATTTCTACTTCCAAGGTCTCCACTGAGGAAGAAGATATCTTTAGAGCCCAGTAGCTAGATTTGATATATGCTCAGTCTGGGATGTTATATCACATTCTTCCAGAAGCATCACAGTCAAGTTACGACCCTAGGAAAAAACCCATACCTCATGTCGATGACATTGTAGTATCCACCAATGTAAAGTACACAGACTTGGTGACGATCCACTTGAAGAATTTGTCTCTAAACCAGTCTGTTGGAGGACCAGCCTTGTCTGTGTTTTCCAACGCCACTTAGTTGATGGATGTACATTCTGTGAAATTGTCAAAAAACCGAAATGGTGACCAACAACCAGGTGGGAATAAAAGGAAAGGTCAAAATAATCGTAAGGGTGGGAAAAATGGTAAAAAACCCAAGGACAAAGATAATAATGGGAAACCAAATGATAATGCGGGAGAGGGAAACAAAGAGAAATGTAAGGTGAAGTTTCCTTGTAAACTGTGTACCGATGGCCACCTTACACATTTATGCCCCAAACTCACGAAGGCTATGAGGCTTCTAAATCTACCACCCTCTGTGATGATGAATCCATTCCCACATAACTAGAACTTAGCCTCGATCTCTTCAAACACCGGAAATGCGGCCGGTGGGAGTCAAAACCCACAGTCGCAAGATGGCAACCGCATATGTATCAATATGGTCGATGCGAAAATTGATGTAGCCACTTGATCTCAAGATTATATCTCTTCGCAAGCTAACTTTGGTCTAGAAGCTCCTCCTTCTCCTCCAGAGACGAACTTACAGATTGAGAAACCAGAGCCACCGCCTCGCATTTTGAAAGGAGTACTTAAGTGCTCTACGCACAATCCTAATGTTAGAGCCATCCAGAACTACTCTATTGTTGAGGACCTGGGCCAAACCCCTTGTGCAATGTTGGCTTTGGAGGTACTCCAGATGTATCATTCATAGAGGAATGCCTTACTCTCTTCCTTAGAATCTCTAGAACCTAATGGCTCAAAAGTTATCAAGTTCGATGTCACAGATGTGAAGCCTTGCTTACCTTACCATGTGGATTTCCAAATCCACATGGAGTATTCCAAGTATACCATCAAATGTGCGGTTGTTGATGAAGGCGCTGCCACCTGCGTGATGTCCCTGGTATATTGGAAAGCTCTTAGTTCTTCAACCCTTTCCAAGTTGTCGAACATGTTGACTGCATTTGATGGTCATTCCTTCTGCCCTCACGGTATTCTCCCTACCTTTCCAGTCCAGTTAGGTGGGAAGACGGTAGAGGTGGAGGTAGATGTAGTTGATGCGCCTCTTGATTATAATGTGTTACTAGGTCGCAATTGGACCTATGCTATGGTCATTGTCGTATCATCCATCTTCCGTGTGATTTATTTTCCTCATCAAGGGAATATCGTGATGGTCGAACAATTGTCCTTTGTGTACTCTAGTCCTAATGCATCTGTTGGACCGTCGATCCCTGTGATCGACAATTCTCAGCTGGCAATTGAGAATATCGGTGTTGGAATGTATTCTTCCCTTATGGGTACTTTCAACTTCTCGGCACTGAATCACCATGTTTACGCCATGTCTAGTAGGCCTGCTTCGACAGAGAGGTCCATTCCTTTCCACACTTCCTCTTTTAGTGATCCATGGAACCTACCTTCCCCGACTTCATCGTATGAAGGACAGTCTCATGCTGGCATGGCCATGCTACTATCAGTAATAGACATTGCATATCAAGTTGTTCTCGACTCTTTCGCCGATCCCAATCCTGTTACCTTGCCGAAGGACGAAGAGGATCTTGTTCTTAGGCCTGTATGGGCCACCTCGTTGTCTTTTTCGCATGATTCCCTAGATGAGACTTTTCCTTCATATGAATCCATCCTCGAAGCCATGAATGTTTCCGATAGACCTTGGGATGATATGCATCATTGTTCTTATTTTCTCCCAAGTCTTGAAAGAATCAAGCAAGATGACTTTCGGTCTACTTTGAGTGAGATAGTCGGTCACACCGTAGTTCCACTTGATACACATGGCATTTATGCTGAAGGAAATATGGTGAGTACTTCTCTTACCGTCTCGATCGATATCTGTCGTACCCCTGGCAAGATTGAAAATGTAAATATAGGTGCAGACTGTTCACCAGAAGAAATTCTGATATACACCAATATCTTCAAAGAATTTCGAGATGTATTTGCTTGGTCATATGAAGAGATGCTAGGGATCGACCCTCGTATTTTCGAACATGAGATTAGAACTTACTCGGATGCTAAACCTATTCGACAATGTCTTAGAGCTGTGAATCCTAGGAGGCCCCCTGCTATTAAGGAAGAGGTGGAGAAGCTACTTAATGTTGGCTTCATCTACCCACTTCCTTTGACCGAATGGGTATCCAACCCCATTCCTGTGAATAAAAATCAAGGAACTATCCATGTATGTATGTACTTTCACGACCTAAACAAGGCTTGTCCTAAAGATAACTTCCCCACACCTTTAATTGATCAGATTCTCGATGAGTGTGCGGGAAGCAAGATATTTTATTTTATGGATGGATTTTCAGGGTATAACCAAATCCAAATCAAATCTGAGGACCAACACAAGACGAGATTTATATGTCCTTGGGGTACTTTTGCATACCGAAAAATTCCTTTCATCCTTAAAAACGCTGGAGAAACCTTCCAACGTGCCATGACTTTCACTTTTCACGGTCTTAAGAAAATAGTCAAAGCATACCTTGATGATCTTGCTGCTCACTCCCGCAAGAGAGTGGATCATATTATGCACCTTCGGCTTCTTTTTGAATGATTTCGTTTGAACCCTCATAAATGCATCTTTTTCATCAAGTTTGGTCGTCTTTTGGGATTTTTAGTCTCCAAGACCGGGATCATGGTAGATCCTCTTAAGGTTGAGGCAATACTTCAATTGCCTCCCCCGCGCACAATTAGACAACTTCAAGGTTTACAGGGGAAAGCTAACTTTCTACATTGGTTTAGAGTGAATTATTCCAATATCACTAGGGGTTTCATGCGCCTCTTGAAGAAAGACACCCCTTTTATATGGGATGAGCGAGCCCAGGAGTCTTTCGATGCTTTGAATAAAGCCTTAGTATCGGCCCCTCTGCTGAAATATCCTGATTACAATAGAGATTACTTGATTTATATTACCGCATCTGAAGAGGCGATTGGTATGGTTCTAGTTCAGGAGGATGATGAGCTTCATGAGCACATCATATACTATCATAGTCAAAACTTAGTCGGTCCTGAGCTTAATTACTCTCATGTTGAAAAGCTAGTTTTGGTTGTTGTTCATGCAGTCCAATGTTTACACCACTATATATTTCTTTGTAAGACTACCGTGGTTGCTGATGTCAATCTGTTTCAATACGTCCTCACCAGATGTATAATAGGGGGGAAATATAATAAATGGATTGTCATTTTACAAGAGTTTGATCTCGACTTCTCTTCGGCAAAGTCCAAGAAATCACTAGTCTTCGCAGAGTTAATATCTGATTTTCCACGATTAGATGAGGATGTTATCCATGTTGATTCATTTGTAGATGAACACATATTTCTTGTCTCATTGTCTAACCCCTGGTATGGAGACATTGTTTTATATCTTCAAACCTTGAAGTTCTCTCAACATCTCTCACGAGATGACTGATGACGTATTAGATACCAAGCCAAGAAGTATACTATCATAGGTGACACTTTATATCACCGAGGAATAGATAATATCTTATGTCATTGTTTAACTCATGAAGATGCTGAGTCAGCCGTAAACAATTGCCACAAAGGGGCTTATGGTGGTCACCTATCCGAGATTGCGACAACCCAAAAAGTCTTGCGAGTTGGTTATTTCTAGCATACTATATTTAAATATTGTATTGAAGTGGTTAAGAAGTGTCACCCCTGCCAGGTGTTCACTCAGAAAATGCGCTCGCACCCAACCCCTCTTTACCTAGTCATTATCATCGATCCCTTCACCAAGTGGGGGGTAGACTTCTTATATTGCAACCCAACTTTGGATGGGGGGCATCAACATATTATCGTATCTTTCGACTACTTTACTAAGTGGGTCTAAGCCATGCCTACCATGAAATACAATGGGAAGACTTCTACCTTCTTCGTATTCAATCAAGTTATTGCCCGATTAGGTATCCCGAGTGAGATTGTCAGATCATGGCAGTCACTTTCAGAATGAAATGATGGTAGAACTAGCATCTAAGCTGAGGTTTATACATGGTCATTCCTCCCCTTATTACCCCCAGGCAAATGGGAAAGTAGAGGTCGTCAACAGGTCTCTCAAGACCATCTTGCAAAAAATTGTGAGTTAGAGTAAGTCTGATTGGCACATCATGTTATATCCCACGCTTTGGGCATACCAGACCATGGTTAAGACTACCATTGGTTTTCCCCCTTTCCAGTTAGTGCACGTTGTGGAGTCCATTCTTCCTATTAAATGTGAAGTCCCTTCTCTTAAGTTGGCAGTTGCGCTCCTACCTGACATTTTAGATCTAGAGCAATGCCTTGTGCACCTAGAGAGTCTTGACGAGCAGTGTCGGGATGCCTTTACAACCATCGAGGTGAAAAAAAAAAGTGTCAAGGTCTAGTACAACAAGTCTATCTGTCCTCGGTTGTATGTTGAGGGTGACTTGGTCCTTTATATGACCAAGCCAAAGAACCGTTGGGGGTAGGAAAGTTTAAACCCATGTGGCACAGTCTGTATATCGTGCGACGTGTTCTAGAAAAAGGATCCAATGAGTTAGAATATTATGAAGGGAATGTGTTGGACGAGCCCAGAAATGGGCTCTACTTGAAAATATATTATTCTTGAGCCCAGGCTTGTGAAAAAATCTTTGTATACTAATGTAATTTAGTGTATATACATATATTTTCCCTTTCTTTTTGTCTTTGACTTTCTTATCGAGTTTTCCCTTTATTGAAAGATGTCAACAGAGTCTTCGGTATACCTAGGATTCACAGACAGAGCCAGTCATCATACATGAAACTTAGCTTCCATTTCTTGGGTGGTATACTCACCTAAGGGCCTAATGGTGTCTTCAGGTGGCGTATGCCTAGGGCCATCCATGAATAATGTGGCCGAATATAGTGCCTTCATAGAACTTTTGTGCA
Organism: Picea sitchensis; assembly: GCA_010110895.2. Taxonomy (NCBI): domain Eukaryota; kingdom Viridiplantae; phylum Streptophyta; class Pinopsida; order Pinales; family Pinaceae; genus Picea; species Picea sitchensis. Next base: position 148,006 of record SNQJ01S0062289.1, read on the forward strand.
ATGCTATCTCACATGGTATTCGCTCTTTAGAATTTCACCTAGATAAGGAGTAGAGTTACCTAATCCAAAAAGTTCATGATGTCGTTGCTCGATGCTCCCTCAATCACCATTTGAATCTTGGAGATATTTTGGTCCAAATTGCACTATTTGGGTAAAAATCAAAATGGTATAGTAATTTTTGATTTTATTACTATTTATAGGCTATTTTTACCCACTTTATATAGTTTCATGTTATTTTTTCACCTAATGGACTAATACAAAAATGGTTTTAAGCTGGTTTTGGTAGTTTTGACTCAGATTTCTTGTCGATTTCAATGTTATGATTGGGCGTTTGTCACCTCGGGCAGGTATTTTCATAACCTAACATATAGGATAGGTATCCACTCCATCATGCATGTTTTCATTATCCTCAAAATACCGGTTTTTATGCCTTAGGTACAAACCCATTTGTTGTGACACAGAACCTTCTGTTTGCTATAAGTAGTGTCACTAATAAATGGTAGAGACTTACCAAACATGGGTGCCCTAGTTAGATCCTCTTTTTCATTTGGTGCCCATGCCAAGTTTTTCCTTAGGACTGGGAGTCCATTATAGCTTGATACATGACATTATAATGAGCCTCATTTCTCACTCATACACATGCGGCCTTATTCCCCGCAGACTCCAAAAACAAGTCTTAGTTAAGCTCTTTTCTGACTCGTCTAAAAAATGAAAATATTGCTGAGTGATTTGTCCATTTCACACTCCTTAAATTGGATTTGAAAGGTCACGAGTCTTAGTTAATCTCTTTTCCGACTCGTTACCAAAAATAACAAAGATTTCCGAGTGAACTTGTCTTTTTCACACTCGTAAATTGGATTTGAAAAGACGTCTATTTGGAACAAGTTTATCCCTTTTTCAGACCAAGTAGACTAAAAGACATAAAAAAGGACATTTTTTGGCTTTAAGTTGATTGCATCTCATGCCCTCGCTTGCAGTATTAAGCCTTTTTCCGGTTCTCACTTTGCGTTATAAACCGTTGCCTAAGAAAATTTTCCATCCTCAACCAAGCAGAGCCTTGTTTATATCCTTCACAATTTGACACCCTATACCTTGGAGGGAACATCACCCCGAGTGTCCAGCGCCTGCATGCATTTCCTTTCATTGAGCATAGGTACGTTCCACTCCTAGAACTAGTTTTGCTTACTTGCGACACTCGTTTCCTCCTCTGTATCATAACATTCATTTGTTATGAAAAAACAAAAAAATATGGGCGGGAAGGGAGTACTATATTATATTTGGCAGCAATTGTGTCTCCTTTGAACATAGCACAAAGTTATTGAGTCCTCGTGCCATCATAATTTTGGGTTTATCATGGCCTTAGGAAGCTAATCTCGTTACAGAGTTTTCTCTACCGACTGGTTACTCTTTCAGTCCCTATAGAGAACATTATTGATGCCTCTTGCATCAAATAGTTACATCATTGCATCTATGCTGCTAGAGTCTACCACATGTCTCATGCTCTTGTTCAAAGGAAGTCTATCAACCTGTGTCGGCCATTCCTCAAAACTCTTGAATTTGCATGTCGGCCATACCCTCAATTTGTCTTAGAATCACATGATACTATGGTCTTATCATGCAACCTGGCCCTACTTTAATCATTGGTAGATCACCTTGAACCCAACAGTCGACATTTCATCATTGGTCATTGACTGGGTGGTTTCCCTTGTGTTCAAAGGCAATACATCTATTCACACTTTTGGATTCATGCAATGTCTTGGATGCCATTAGCCTTATTGGTGGTTTCCTTTCTTTTGTCAGTAGTTTTCATCACTGGATGTTATTTAGAGGGTCTTTTTCATGTACCGCTTGCATTTGGCACATGCAAAAGATGCACAGGGTCGTTGGTTTGTGAACATATTCTTCATCTGATCTCCACCAAATTATGAAGATCCTACTTTGTTCCTTGTGATGGCTGATGAGATATTCCTTAATGCTCTCCTTTCGGTGGGTCTCTTTCCATCGAATTCATCTCATTTATTTTGGATTCGAGACCTAGATTTTTATGAGTACCTTGAGACTTGTAGTCATTAGTGGCAGGCTCTCTCGCCATTGACAGATGGGAATAAATCAACGTCTCCTGATCAATGGATTCATTAGGTGTTCGACATCGAATCCTTTATTCACACTTGTAGGAATGTTCTCGGTGCCTTGATACCTACTTTCATTATTGGTAGGCTCTCTTGCATTTGTTAACAATATACCTCAATGAATAGTAGTGAAATGATGTCTCATTGTGTTCGACCTCAACTCATTTATTCACATGATGTAGACTTGCACCTTTGGAAAATGTGTATAAGACTTGAAGACATCACTATGTGGCTGCCTCTTTCCTGAGTTGTTTCTTCCTTTTCATTGGACCAACACCTATTTGACTACAATAATCATGGGACATCAGATTATACTCCATCGTATATAGATATCTTCATATTTTTAGACTGGTTCTACTGGGCCTTGTTCGTGATTATGAAACATTTTGGCATATAACTGCATTTGTATTTGCCTATTCATGGCCACAAACACTTATTTGGTACATTTCCCACATGGATCTGCATTGTATTCTATTGGAAGCCATGTATGTAAAGTCAAAATAGAATGTAATGAGGAACTATTCTTTCCAGCTGGGTTTATACCACTCCACTTCTGGGTTATTTATAATGTATTTTGGCCATCGCAAATACTCCTCTGATATCACACATTAGGGGGCATATGTTATAGCAAGATTTTCCTCACCTTTGTTATCTTGCGCAGGGCCTTTTTCCATTTCCCTATGCAGACTTGTCATCCCTTTTTGATGAATCCAGAGCTAAAAATACACATTTTTCCACATATACGTGCCCTATGTACTGTACAACATGCGTATACATAGGTTTCCCCACTACAGCCGACGTACATCGAGATTTGTGCCAGAAAATACAAAAATGAAGTTAGATTTCCATGTCACGACAAGAGATCTCTGATCCTTGGCCTTCCATATAATGGAAACGTTCCGACTCGGCCATTTAGTTTCATTTTGAAGGCTATAAGAACACAATTATGAGCTATGGAAAAAAGGAGAAAGAATTCAACTTTGAGAGCAAAGTTACTCTGGAGAAATTACTTCATTTTGAGTCTCAATCCCTTTGTCCCTCAAGTCTGAACATAGTGTTCATCCCCCAAGCTCTTTCCCTATTGTTGAGATAACCTCATTGTCTCTTTTATATGCACTTGCCTTTGGTGGAGGATTGAAGTGGTGGAGGCCCAGTTGGAAGGAACTTGGTTTCTTGGTTTCAAACTGTGTTGACACGGAAGTCTGTAAAGTTTTCGCTTCTGCTCATCATTTATTAATAGAATTACTCCTTTCTCGTCCAATTGGTATCTTGAAAATGTATGATTATCCTCCATGGGAATAATTGTAATGTTTATTAATGGATTATGGTATCTAATGTGCTAACCCCTTTATATTACCACTATATACTTTCTCTGCTTGTTTGTTGAGAACTTGTTGCAGGTACAAAGATTTGGGTCAAAGTACTCAATAGTGGAACATCATCAAACATTAGAATGAGGTAGGATTCTCCCTTATCTCACTTGTACATTGGTTTATATAGCATATGTTGGAATTGATTAGATTTTTGCAATCATACCTGTATGTTGTGGTTTACCCTGGACATAGAGTGTTTTTACCTTGTAACACATGAGGTAGTTCTTCCACTTCTTCAAGGTGTGCACTATGGCTGCGAACTCCAAATCATGAGTGGCATAAATTCTTTCATGCCCTTTCAATTTTGTGGATTCAAAACATATCACAAACCCATTCTAACTGAGGACTCCAACAATTAATTATTTGTATGCATCTATGCAAACCATGAAATATTCATTCGGATCAACAATTCTCATAATTGGAGCATTGGTTAACAACTTCTTCAATTGCTGGAAGCTCTTTTCACATTTTGTTGTCCATTGAAACTTCACCCCCTTCATTTGCAAGGAAGTGATTGGATGAGAGATTCTAGAAAACCCTATAATGAATCTTCTGTAGTATCCTTCTAGAACCATGAAGGATATGACTTATGTCACGTTCTTAGGTGTTTTCCACCCTTTAATGGCCTCAATATTTTTAGGGTCCACTGCTATCCCTTCTTTGGATATGATATGCCCAAAATAGTGAATTCAATTATCATAAAATGAGCACTTTCTCAATTTGGCATACAATTGGTGCTCTCTTAACACTTGTAACACCATCCTCAAGTGATGCTCATTCTCTTTTTCTGACTTGGAATATACAAGGATGTCATCCAAAAAGACAATGACAAAATTGTCTAAATATTCCTAGAAAACACCATTCATTAAGCACATGAAAACAATTGGTGCATTTGATAACCCAAATGGCACCAATGTGAATTCATAATGACCATACCTTGTCCTGAAGGAAGTCTTA
>SNQJ01S0062291.1:0-41511 GCA_010110895.2 Picea sitchensis
ATATATATATATATATATATATATAAATTTATGAAAACTAGGAGTTAAATGGATCTTAATTATATTTAAATCATCAAATCAAAAACTTCATTCTTAATAATAATTTAAAATTAAATTTTTACACTATAATAGTCAAAAATTAATTATTTTAAAACATTTATAAACATTATTTAACAAATAATTAAATAATTTTTTAAATAACAAAATTAAAAAATAATTTTATACAGCCAAATTAAAATTAATATTTATCAAAAATATTAGATAAAACATTGATATTATCAATATAATTTTTTTTTTTAATTATCCTTGTAATAAAATAATTACAAAATGAATAACTTTATTAAAGAAGAATAATATTCTTTAATGGAAGCAAAGGTGAAGTGAATACATTTAGATAAGTACACCATGCTCCAACCTACACCATCTTTAATATCAAGTAAAATTTATAAACAACAATTAAATCATGGGTTTCTTTATCTCCCATGCATGCACTGTGTTGGGCATAAGTGTTGTAGTGATATTTCTTGAAGTAGAAGGGAAGATGATACGTTAGAAACACATTTTTCTAAGTATTTCTGAAGAAGTTCAATTTGGTGAGGAAACTTTTTATATTTAATGTGCGCATGATGTTTACAGTTTCCTTTGTATGGCAGTGGCATTTACTCTTACACTAAATATGTGATCAAAGGACTTGTGGGGGCTATCAGCTTCAGTTGAAGCCCTTTAACATTGAAGTTACGCTTGTATGTCTAGGCTTTGTAGAAACTCTTCTAAATAGAAGGTAAGTGACCTTGAAGAGAACAAATTTGAAGGATTTAAAGTATAATTGAATTATATCATCTAAAAAACACCACTCATGATGCTTCTAGACAATATAAATAGCACCGAAAAACATGGAGTTTTATTTTATCTTGTCTTTTTCCAATGTTCTCAAATTGAAAGGATGCACTGATAGCAGTGCTATTGAAATTTTACAACACACTGAAAAGCGTGTGAATTCGTTCAATTTAAGCAGGGCATGTTGTTTCACTTGGTATGTACAAAAACACTACTAACATTACCTTTGTACAAAAACACTACTAAAATCCTAATGGTATGTTCATGATATTGTGAAGAAATTCCAACACTGCATCTATTTACCAAGAGCATTGATGGGTCTTGTATAACCCATCCATTTTCTTATGCTTTTTTTTGTATTTTTAATATAGAAAGAATGGTTTATTTTTTAAGTTATGATAACCTTTAACAATGTGTACTAGGTCAACCATCACCCTAGGTATGGTGCATCCTGTAAATATATTAATGGTGCATCTTGTTAATTTATATGATGCACCAAATTTGTTTGATGCCAGTCAAACAATTTAATGCATCATGCAAAATTTTAAAAAAAAATGAAAACAATGGAAAGTCTAAGCTAAATTCTAAATTTTATTTCTCTAAAAATGTAAATGAGGAGGTAACAAAAAATGTACATTATCTACTTTCCTAATGAGGTAAAAAATCAAGAAATACAACAAGATAGTAGCATTGAGAATGGGAAAGTTAAATAAGGATGATGAACACTAAATATTGTATGGTTCAAATCACTAAAGGAAATGTATAAATGAAATTATGGTTTGATAATTTATTTTATTCAACCATATTATGGTGCACATGAAAGTCACATGCACATGTGTGTTAAGATGTTCTATGCATGTTATCTTTTTAAAAAAATCTCATATCATTGTGGTATTTACCTAGCCACATCAATGTTTTTCATGACAATAAAACATACCATTGAGTTTTTAATTGTTTTGAAATAAAAATATATATTTTATAATGTATCAATCTAATTTAGTGCATTGTTTAGAAGAAAAACACTCGTGCTTTGTAAATTCGTGTGCACTAGTAATGTTTTTGTAATTTTAAAAGCCAGCACTCATATTGTATGGAAAATGCCTAAGTCATTTGGCATTGTAACATACCAATGCATTGATATGTTGAAAACATATCAAATAGATATTGTGTAAGACTAAAATTAACCAAGATTTCTTTATGTAACATATATAAATGAAATTTGGTGAATTTTTTTATTTTACACATCGGTGTGTCATACATTTGAGCACTCTTAGCTATAAATGGGAAGGTTCTACAAAAACCTCCACTAAAAAATGTTTTCCCTATAATGTTTAGAGTAAATCACAATAAAAACACAACCTTTCTCAATTACTTATAACCCTATTATAAGATTATTCTAATAAACTTACTTAACATTTATTTTATCAACAACAAATAAGAAATTAAAACCTATTCAATATTCAATACCATATACCCAACATCTCCACTTTTAACTAGGTATTATGCACAAAGAGTGTTATTCATTTAGGAAGTTGTGTACAAAGTTATTTAGGAAGTAATGTACAAAGTTATTAGCCAGCCAGGCATGGGATTGAACCTAATCAATTAGGGTTGATAACAAAGGTGGGCTAACTATTTTAGCCAATGTATATTACAATGCCAAGCTTATAGGAGGTGAAGTGTGAAATCTTAGCATTTTCTGATACTTCATAAAAAAACATTAGCTTTACAAAATCGTATCATGTTTTGAGAATCTACAAATGTTGAAAATGAAAGAGGGAAGGAACATATGCTACGTGTCAGAATAAGGGAAATTTTATATTCATGAGAATGCACTCAATCTTTTGAAGACTCTTTCCACCTCTATGTTATGTAAATTTTTCCGTGTATCATCGTATATAGCTACTTTGGAATTAGGTTAAGAGTAACCAATTTGATAGTATGGAGTGCATAAAACATAAGGAATTCAACACTTCTATTTCTTTTTCATCATGTTTCATTTGGGTGAACAATTTGAATATATAGTACATATTCATTGATTTTTTTTTATGAAATTGCAAACAGATATAGATATATTGCTACATATTCTAAATATCTATTTTTTAAGGAGATATTATTGTTTATTTTTTAAATTTTTTGTTGTCATCTATATCCTTAAAATATATATATGTGCATGTGTGTGTGTGTTTATTGTTTCTCCCATAATGTTTTACTAAGTCAACTATGTAATCTACCTAGTCTCCAAGTGAGTCACATTACTTCAAAAATGACTTACCATATATTGTAACATACCTTCCTGCTAAGAACAACATTTAAAACGCCCTATATATATAAAATAAACCATCCCTCTTTGGCGCACTAAGAAAACTTATTCTTTGAGGACACTTGCTCGCAAGTGATCCATATTATTATGCTATTAAAACCTTTGACTTTGATTATGATGCATTATGGGTAGATGACATGTTGTCTTACTACATTAACATAGGCAGGTGTTATTGACTCGGTTTTACCAACTGTGAAGGGTTTTGGACCTTGAGGATGCAGAGGCATCGATGGAACCCCTTGGAGTTTGGATCGAGTCAGGGAGTGTGCCATTGGAGTTTGATTGTATTACTATGATATTAGTGCATCTTACTAGATAATATGATATGGATACGTTCTGACATGATTGTTGATGATGCAGGTTGACGATAGCTTGCCGACCAGACTCACATATGGAGTAAAGGGGTCACACACGACTACCAGAGGTGTTGAGGGAGATGTGTGGATGGCAACCCTGCCACAGCCTACTAGCACTCCCACCGTGGCTTGAATTGTAGGTTAACGATTACCTAGTTCGAGAGGACCCACGATGTCGTGAAGAAAGATTGTGATAGTCGCTCACGATGATTCTAAAGGGCCCGTAATAAGGCGGGGGCCTTATTCCTTAGAAGCCCTTAGTCTCCCACAAGTTCACCTGGAAAAGTGTTGACTCCAGGGTTTATTGATGTCTACTAAATCAGTCAAGAGGTGAGTGGCACCCTTGGAGCACTTGGTGCATCCTAAAGGGCACATTGCGCAAAGGAATAAATGAGGTGAGTGGAACCCTTGGAGCACCTAGTGTGTCCTAAAGGGAACATCACGTTGACGGTGATAGAGGGATGAACCTAGATGGCCCTAAGACAAGTAACATGTTAAGAAATTTTCAAACATTTTCCCTAATTAAATGTCACCCAGTACGAAATTTAAGGCCTAAATCTAAAATTACACTAGGGGTAAAATTTTATCTACCTATATATATATATATATAATAAATAAATAGATAGATAAAATAAAATAAAATAAAAAATTTAAAATAAAAACCACTTAAATAATAATCATGATCTTCATAAAATTCTGTGACATGAAGGGAGTAAGAAATAAAATTATTCATAAGAAATAAAATTTGTGGATATAAAATGTAAAGAGGGAATTAATTATTGTATCTTTTCAAAATTTAAAAAGATGCTAAATTAATGATAAGAGGGAAAAGGGGTTAAATTCCACACCTGCATTTTTGAGTTCTAAGTAAAAGGGGAAAGAGGGAAAATAAAAAAATAAGGAAACTAGGGAAAGGAGGTAACATAAAAAGAAAAAAGGGGAACTGTAGGGAAAAAGCGGGAAGTCAACTTAGTAAAGAAACTACATTTAAGAGCTTTCTAATTTTAAACTGAATTAGCAATTTCATAATAGGGAAAGCCTTTAAAACCTGTAAGGGAATCTAGGGACCATATGAGTGATTCTAGGAGTAACTCTAGCTCGGTGAGGGAAATAAAGATAATTACTTAATTAAAGAAATTAATTATGGAGGAATGTAGGGAATGGGGGACACTTGTACGGAGAGGAAATGTTAGAAATTTATTTTAAAAAAACTTTATTTAAATGAGATTTTAGGAAAGAAAGGAGGTTCGAAACTCTATAAAATAAAGGAAGGAGAAGGATGAAGGATCATATTTTGTTTTTGTAACGTTACACTATAGAAATATCGACTTGACTGATTTACTTGTGAGGAGTTGGGATACCCATCTCGGAGAGGAGTGGTAGCTCGGCCTTGTGAGGCAAGATGGGAGCTAGACGAAATCTCTGGATAGTGTGTGTGTGGCCCCTTTGCAGCTCAGGGGGCTAAGGGGGAAGAAGAGTACACCTAGAATTGTCTGGGAGGTACTGGTGAAGTCTCGACGGTCAGCGAGCGGGAATTTCACGGAGCGCGGGAGGTCATTCGAAGCAGACGATCGGGCAATGGTACACTCTTTTATTTTGTAGAAGTAGAATGCATTAGGAATTATGCTTGGATCTGCATATTGATTTGTAAATGGATTGGTTGGTTGATTTATTTCTTGTGGCCTTCATCCCCACCTGACTCAACAACCCTGTGGTTGACTGTGACCCATGCGATTGTTGCTTTTTGTCCCTAGCTCTCTAGTCCTCGTTTGAGCAGTCGGCCAGAAGCTTGATCTACAGTCGTCTCCTTAGCCTTAAAATACCTATGGATCTCAACGCCTTGATTTTCTGTGCAAGGATGGTGATGCGAAGGTGAACCTTTCGCCATCTCCCTTTGTTGTTGTCCTTTCCTGATTGTTGACTGCGCCTTCTAGAACGAGTCCTGCGTCTGGTTTATCTTGCTTCCTTGTTGTTTATTTTTCTGCACCTTAACTGATAGAATTCCTGTGTTTCCCTTCGATGAGTTATCCTTATGGCCAGGCATTCTCTTACCGATGTCAACATCCTTAAATTGGTATCCCAAGATGTGAAGAGAATTTTACTTCTATCTGCATTTGTTTCATGTAGATTGGCTTGCTTTTATTATTTTGTGTTGTAGTTATGTAATGGAGATAAAAAATTTACCTCTGCGATGGTAAATAATAACAGATGTAAAAAATTATATAAATTACCTCTGTTGTTTTAATTAGATAATGGATGAAAAGGGATATACTTTTGCGTTGTCATTATGTAATGGAGGTAAAAAACTTACCTCTGCGATGGAAATTTTGTTACAGGTGTAAAAATATATGTATAACTATGCTATTTTAATTAGTTAGTGGATGAAAAAGGTTTTATCTTTCACGTTGGTCATTGTGTAATCGTTGTAAGAACTTACCTGAGAAATAGTAACATGTAACAAATGTAAAGTGTTGCGTATGTGCCAGGATGAATGAGGATAGCGTGTTATCTAGAGATGGATCTATCTTACCCTAAGTTAATACATATTCACAGTGAGGAATGTGTTTTATCCTAATCAGAGTGGCCATGTGGTACTCTGTGTTATGACCCTACGCTTCTTAAACTCAAACATTACAAGAATTTACTGGCAATCACGATCTGGTATTAATGGATAGCATTGGATTGTGGAAGGAGATTTACAAAGGCTTTTTGGGCTGTAATTTTTCTTTATATACAGTTCTGAGTGGTTATTCAAAAGACCGCACTTGCCCTTCGAAAGGTTGGTTGTTGCCAATTGATTGCCCACAATTTATTTTACCTTCAATGCTGATGGAGATGATAAACACCCTCGTTGTACTATTAATCAGATGACTCGGTCGGTGCATTAATTAACCACAATGTGCCTTGGTTAATGTGACCGAAATTGCTTTAAATGACTAGTTCTTTTTCTACTCTATTTTGACAGAGTTAGTGGCTACATTTTGCTTTCCTGGTTGACTGCCGTATATTTTTCCCCTTTGCAAAAACAATGGACACATCTGCTTAAGGTATTGACAGCGATCTATGACCGTTGTGCTACCTTGACGTACCTGTTGCAACTAAAAATATGATGGTATTATTGGATGACACGAGAATTAACGGTCTAGGGCGTGACTACAAGTGAGTTTTGTGGCAAGATTTATGGCAATCTTATGGTAGCATTAATTATGGCAGAAAAGTTTGGCAATTTTAGATTGAGCATTAATGCCTTAGCTACCCTACGAGCAAGACATGTTAGAAGTATTTGAGCATAGGGGCTCATTATCTTTTAAGATCCCTTCTCTCTGGTTGGATGGACCTCTAATTTTAATTCCTTTAGATTTTAGTTCAATTGCCTTCCAGTTAAATTTTTATATTTAGCCTCCTTTGCATTTTCCAGATTTAATCGAGTTAAGTTATCCTAAAGGCGAGACTATTCCAGCTATGTATTAGGGATTAAAGGAATCAAATGGATTTATGATGATACAAGAAACTCTACCTCAGAATGAATTTAGTTATTTCTTTTCCATTTTAGAATCTAATTTCGTCGCTATTATGATAATTGAATTGCAAACTCAGGCGCAATTACAACTTAGAAAACAATTCAATGGAAATGTTATTTGGTTTTATTTATTATATTACGATCCTAGAATTCTGAATTTTAACTTCAATGGTGCTTAGAATTGAGAATATAATTTAGTTAAAATTTTATACAGTTTAGAATTCATGTTAGTTTAACACCTTTTTAAATTACATGAGTAAAGGGATTGTATGTCTCAACTTGGTTGCTTTTGATTTGTTTCTTTTAAATTTTATGGATAAAGGGATTGATTTTAAATTATATTTGTAAAGGGGTTGACTATTGGATTATAATTGAACAGGGATCGGTTATTAAGTCGTGTCTTTCATCTGGTTGAACATGAGAGTTATGATTGGATAATGAGCTTGGTGAAATTATCTAAGTTAGCGCAACCACCAACAATTTATTTATGAGAATTTAAATTACATCTTACCTCCTCTTAGAGCATTTGATTGAACACTAGATCTATTAGAACTTACACCTATATTATTCTATAAAACATGTAATATAATGGGAGCCTTAAGAAAATAAATGCACAAAGGATTTCATGATTATTAACGATTCCCTTAGTGATCTAAGGTATTGAGTGATAGGTATCTTTATAATAATGACTTAGATAAGTATTTCATTTAATGATTTCACATTTATTGAATTTAATTTATTCATTCAAGAGAGTTTACAATGTGACTGACGCACACTTAATAATTAAGAATTGGGTATGTTACGCCACCCAAGGAAAAAGTAGTAGATGTTTGCATGTTGAAGAGGCTGATTTTTCTTACCTCTTGTAAGGTCCTTATATTTATTCAAGTTAGGGTGAAACATTTATTATTTAGTTGATCTTGCACCCTAAATTAATGTGGAATTATGATTTATTGAGGTATTCTAACCTTTTACGCATTTATAACCAAGTTGATTACTCTTGTGCCTTTAGAAGAATGTTGACATGTGAATGAATCACTTAATAAAATCAATTGCACGCACTGACTTATAAAGCAATGTATGATGGTAGATAGTGGGATTATCGCATATATGGGAATTAATGTCATGATGATAGTCTTAGATAATAACCTTCTTGTGGAATGGAATTTCAATGTACTACATGATGGTTCTAGTTGGTTCTAGTCATTTTTGTTCTTGTCGATTGAGTTCATACATTTCTTCCACGTGAATGATGTGCTTCTATGTTGGGTCATCATATTGTTGTGGCATGAGTTGCTTGCGCCTTGTTAGTCATCTTGATGCGTTGATGAGTATAATGACATCGTTTCCTTCACACACACACACAAAAAAAAAAAAAGATCGCACTTGTTATGGGAGGCTTCTTGTCATGACCCTCTGGAAGATTCGTTACATATGGTATCAGATCAGGTTCAACCTACGACCTGGGATCGCTATGAATTTCATTGATGTGAATGATTGATTATACTGTTGCGGATCGACTTGACTTGTGTGCATGTAGGTAATCATGGTTAGAGGATGTCGCGGAGGTAGGCAATGGGGTCCTAGGGAAAGAGGTGTGATGCCTCCAGTAGCATCCACATATGAGGGGTCTAACCCCTAGGGAGATGAGCAGGTTCTCGGATAGGAGTAGATAGTAGTTGGTTATGTAGTCGGAATGATGAGATATTTTCAACGCATGTCCAAGGCACTGATCAGCCGTTTAAACAGAAATGAGGCCAGGGCACCGGCACCCACTGAGGTTCCACCGCGTGCTCCGATCGGTACAGGTAGCGTTCACCGTGAACTTGAGAAGGTCAAATTTCCAGAGTTCTTTGGTGCCCCAGACAACGCATCCGTCGAGGCATGGTTGGAGAACATGGCGATGTTCTTTGTACTTTGTGATTATACCTCGTACATGAAGGTCCACATGGTGGTCTTTCAATTGAAGGGGAGCACTCTTCTATGGTGGAAGATGCTCCTACCACAGCTGAACATGGCCATCGAAGACGTGTCATGGGAACTGTTCGAGGAACGGTTTTGAGAGAGGTACCTTTTAGAGGAATTCACTAAGCATCAGTTCAATGAGTTCAATGCCATACGACAGGTAGGCCATACATTGCTCGAGTACGAGGCTTGTTTTATGGAGCTTCTCCAGTAATCTTTGCACCTTAACACTAAGAAACTTAAGGTCAATAGGTTTGTGATCGGCCTTAACGGTAGCCTGCTTGCAAAGGTTAGGATTTTGATGCGTCAGACCTTACATGATGTCGTCTAGAAGGCCCTCTTAGCAGAGGAGGATCTTATCAGTGGGGGTTAGACCAAAACTCTAGTGAGACTAGCAAGGCAGGTTTCATCAGGAGCACAACAACATCAGACACCAGCCAGACATACGACGGGATATCGTGGCTTCCAGAGGGGATCCACTTTCACTACACCCCGACGATCGACACCTCAGTAGCGGACACCTTATCGGGGACCACAGCATCAGTAGCAGTGTCTCTTGCATCAGCAGCAGTGCCACTTGCAGCAACAACAGTTTAGACCTCTTTAGCAGAACAGACCAAGGTTCCAGGCCAATGGGTCGTCATTTTCTACTTCGAGTACTAGGACTACTGGGCCGAAGAAGGGGTGTTAGATGTGTGGGGAGCCACACTGCCAATGTGACTACCCAATGGAGAGGACAAGATCATCCAGATCAGCCGGACCAACTACCGTTGGAGATATGGGCAAGGCCCATCGGATTCATGCAACTGTGAATAACCACCAAGTAGAACACGAGTCGAATGTGCTTGAGATGATAGGTACCGTCACTAACCAGACCCTTAGTATATTGATAGATCCCGGTGCCACCTAGAGTTTCATTTCTGGTGGAGTGCTAAAAAGGATTAAGGTAAAGGCAGTCAAACAGGATGAGTTTAGTTTCATGGAGTTGGCTTCGGGAGCCAAACAGAAGGTTAGAGGAAAGGTTACGGGATGTATCCTTAACCTGGGAGAGTTTGTCACGAGGGCCAACCTGTATGTCATGGTCCTAGGATCTTATGATTTCATGATTGGTATGGACTGACTCGAATCGCATGAGGCGATACTCAACTGTAAGACAAAACGGTTGAGCTTGGTCGATGACAAGGGACAAAGACGTGTGATTGTAGGATGGAACCAGGGAGTTTCCCTGAGGTTCATCTCTTCCTTGCAACTTCGGAAGAGCATGCGCAAAGGGTGAAAGATTTACGTGATCCTTGCATTAAATGAGAAGGGAGTAGCAGAAGGTCTAGAACACCTTCCGGTGGTGAGATAGTTTCCATACGTCTTTCAGGAGGAATTACCTTGGATGTCACCGGAGAGAGAATTGGAGTTTACCATAGACATAAAACCAAGGACTAAACCGATAGAAAGAATGCCTTATCAGATGTCGGCTCCGGAGTTACAAGAGTTGAAAATGCAACTAAAGGAGTTGTTGGACCTGGGTCCGATACGTCCTAGTGTGTCACCGTGGGGTGTACCTTTTATTTTCATATGAAAGAAGGATGGATCGTGGAGGATTTTCATTGACTACCGTCAACTGAACAAGGCCACAATCAAGAATCAATATCCATTGCCAAGAATTGATGATCTGTTCGATCAAATGAAGGGTGCGATGGTGTTCTCCAAGATTTATTTGTGATCAGGGTATCATCACTTGCGGATCAAGGAGGATGACATCCCTAAGACCTCCTTTAAGATGAGGTTTGGACATTATGATTTTACTATTTTACCGTTTTCACTGACAAACACCCCAGGGGTATTTATGAGTTTGATGAACGTGGTGTTTCATGAGTACTTGGACAGATTCTCCCAAGTGTTCATTGACGATATTTTGATCTACTCTCAGACAACGGAGGATCATGACGAGCACTTGCGCATGATACTCTAGTGTCTACAAGAGCACAAATTGTATGGGAAGTTGTGCAAATGCTCTTTTTACCAATAGAAGATTCACTACATAGGGCATGTCATCTTCGGCAAAGGCATCGTTGTGGATCTAGCCAAGGTCGAGGCTATTATGGAATGGCCTGCACCTATGAATGTCCCAAAAGTGCATAGCTTCATGGGTTTAGTAGGATACTATTGACGGTTCGTCGAGGTATTTTCAAAGATAGTAAATCCAATCACATAGTTGCAGAGGAAGAGCAAGAAGTTTGTTTGTACTGAGAAATGCATGGAAGCGTTTCAGAGGCTCAAGGAATTGTTGACAACTGCACCGATACTAAAGGTCCCTGACATGGACGTGGACTTCTTGGTATGCACTGACGCATCCAAGGAAGGCTTAGGCGGAGTCTTGATGCAAGAGGGACAAGTGATTTCTTACATTTTGAGGAAACTGAGAAGGCATGAGGAGAACTATGTGATGCACAATTTGGGGTTATTAGCCATCATATATACCTTGAAGGTTTGGAGACACTACCTTTTTGGATAAAAATTTGGACTAAAGATTGACCATTGTGGACTACAAGACATATTTACGCAAAGTGAATCGAATGCGCGACAACGACATTGGTCGAAATTTCTTACCGAGTACGACTTCGAGATTACTTGCATAAAAGGAACAGTGAACTAAGTGGCAGATGCATTGAGTCAGAGACCATGCATCTTTTTGGTGTTACCTCTTAAGATGAACCTACGTGAAAATATTCTAACTTTACAGTGTAACGATGACTGGTACAAAGAGGTCGAGGGTTTTATCGGACAAAATACAATGATGGTACCATAATTTGAGGGATTCTCATTTGATAGAAATGGCTTATTGAGGTTTAAAGATCGGATATACATACCGCCAAACGATGAGTTGAGGATGTTGATCCTAAGAGAGGCTCATAGAGCAGTATACAAGGCTCATATGGAAGTCATGAAGATGAGGGCAAACCTTAAACCCTTATTCTTCTAAAAGGGAATGAAGGCAGACATAGTTAACTATGTGGCCAGATGTCTAGAATGTCAGCAAGTAAAGGATGAACATAGACACCCAACAAGATTACTTCAACCACATCCTATTCCCAAATCAAAATCGGAGGTTATTTCGATGGATTTTATTATTGGATTTCCACTGACAACAAGGATACATGACTCAATTTTCATAGTAGTAGACACTCTGACCAAGAGTCCTCACTTTATTCCTATGCGTACGACATATGAGGCACCTAACATAGATAGAGTTTT
Organism: Picea sitchensis; assembly: GCA_010110895.2. Taxonomy (NCBI): domain Eukaryota; kingdom Viridiplantae; phylum Streptophyta; class Pinopsida; order Pinales; family Pinaceae; genus Picea; species Picea sitchensis. Next base: position 12,251 of record SNQJ01S0062291.1, read on the forward strand.
CATCAGTGAGATTGTGAGGCTGCATGGCGTGCCTAAGAGGATTATATCTGATCGAGGATCGATGTTTACTGGACAATTTTGGACGAGTTTCCAAGAGGCCTTGGGAACCCAACTTAACATTAGTACTGCGTATCACCCGAAAACTGATGGGAAGACTGAACGAATGAACCAGACCTTGGAGGAAATGTTGCGCATGTACGTCATGGACCAACAAAAGTGTTGGGAATAATTCTTGCCACTAGTGGAGTTCGCTTACAACAACAGCTACCAGAGCACCATTAAGATGGCACCTTTTGAGTTTCTTTACGGTCGACCATGTCAGATGCCCTTGAGTTAGGATCATCTTGAGGATAGGGTCTTGGTGGGACTAGAAGTGATCCAAGAAATGGAAGAGAAAATGCAAACAATAAGACAAAGGATTAAAAAAGCGCAGAATCGACATAAGAGTTATGTCGATGCGCACTGTGTCGACAGTAGTTACGAGGTCGGCGATCCAGTCTTCTTGTGGGTTAAACCACATAAGAGTTCGATCAAGTTTGGGAAGGGACATAAAATCTCCCCTAGGTTCATGGGACCTTTCGAGATTGTGGAGAGAAAGGGGCTCGTGGACTATCGACTAGCCTTTCTTGATTCTTTGAGGCATATGCACGATGTTTTTCATGTATTTGTTTTGAGACATTATATTAGTGATCCTACACATGTTATTGACATGAGTTCCTTGCAGGTATCGGACGAGGGATCACTCACGGCTGAGTCGGTCCGCATCCTGGATCATCGCGTTCAACAACTACAATGTCGAATGGTAGATCAGGTCAAGGTCAAGTGGGACAATTATAGTCCACACTCGGCGACCTAGGAGGACGCATATGATATGATCCAACAGTTTCCATTTTTGTTTGATAGATATACATATGATACTGTGATACACTTTATTTCAGCATTTATACTGTGAAACTTCAGGATGAAGTTTAGACCAAGAGGGGGTGTATGTAACATCCCTCTCTTGCGCACTAAGTGAACTTATTTTTTTAGGACACTTGCTCGCAAGTGATCCAGATTATTATGCTATTAAAACATTTGACTTTGATTATGATGTGTTATGGGTATATGACATGTTGTTTTACTACATTAACATAGTCAGGGTGTATTGACTTGGTTTTACTGAGTGTGTAGGGTTTTGGACCTTGAGGATGCAGAGGCATCGATGGAACCCCATGGACTCTGGATCGAGTCAGGGAGTGTACCATTGGGGTTTGATTGTTTTACTATGATATTAGTGCATCTGACTAGATGATATGATATGGATATGTTCTGACATGATTATTGATGATGCAAGCTGACGATAGCTTGCTGACCAGACTCACATATGGAGTAAAGGGGTCACACACGACTATCAGAGGTGTTGAGGGAGAGGTGTGGACAATAGCCCTGCCATAGCCTACTAGCACTCCCACCGTGGATCAAACAATAGGTTAACGATTACCTAGTTCGAGAGGACCCACAATGCTATGAGGGCAGACTGCGACAGTCGCTCATGATGATTCTAAGGGGCGCGCAATAATGTGGGGGCCTTATTCCTTAGAATCCCTTAGTCTCCCACAAGTTCACCTGGCGGAGTGTTGACTCCAGGGGCTATTGATGTCTACCAAATCAGTCAAGAGGTGAGTGGCACTCTTGAAGCACGTGGTGCATCTTGAAGGGCACGTCACACAAAGGAACAAATGAGGTGAGTGGCACCCTTGGAGCATCTAGTGCGTCCTGAAGGGCACGTCACATTGATGGTGATAGAGGGATGAACCTAGATGGCCCTAAGACAAATAACATGCTAAGAAATTTTAAAACAATTTCCCTAATTGTGACAACCTCCCGTTTGTCACGACAACAACCTCACATAACAAGTGCAATGTTTTTATCTTTTTGTGGGTGTGGGTGTACAAGGGTAATATAGACGTTATACTCTGATTTGCAACATGACGACAAACATGATGCATGCGACTGCGACAACTACATAAGGACCTAAGACAGACATCAAGCATCGGTAAGCCATGAATGACAATCAACTGACAAAATAAGACTGAATACCCACCCGTCCTACCCTGCAATGGTTAGGACCTCCAAGACACATAAGCAATGCTCAAGCCTAGGTTTCCATCGATTTTGACCATTTAAGGTCTCAGGGCTGGCGACTCTTCTGAGGGACAAGGAGGTGTCTACATTCTGCCCGACACAAGCAGACCAACCTAAATATGATAATTCAACCACAACAATGATGCTAAAAGCGCGATAGTGTTCTATGATTCAATCACACATCACATAAATTCTAAGGTGCAAGAGAATTTGATTACTAAATCCAGCATAAAATGACATAAGTTTGTGCACAAATTCTATTATAAACCTATGATTCGATCATATGTCAGCATCTCCTAATGGCGTAAGAGTAACCTACTTGATTTTAAAATCACTAAGAGAACAATTACATAAACAACCAGGCCTCTCATTTATTCATGATGCAATGCAGCTATCAATTAATTCCAAGCTCAAGCGAATTAAGAACTACCTAGCCATTGATCCAAAATTCTCCATTCAAACTTTAATCATTATACATTCCAAGTGGGCATTCAATTTATCAAAATCTCAAGGGCCCAATTCATATAAATATAAATATTATCGCTAGAGTAAATAAAAAAAAATCAAATCGATGGAGTAACAAAAACTTTAAACTAATAAATGCAATCATTGGAGTAATAAAAACTAAAGGGTTAAAACTTTACATCTTCCATATAAATATAATCGCTGGAGTAATAAAGACTTTAAACTAATATATCTAATCACTGGAGTAAATATAATATTTCCAGGTGTCAAAGCCAAGGAAATCGCGGTGTGTTAACCATATGGATCCCACCCAAGGAACAATAAAACCCATACCAGAACGATGACCACAATAATTTTAGGCAATCAATTGAACGGGCAAAATCTCAAGATAGAATTCATCCATTATTACTGCGCAGAACCAAAATTTGTAGAGAAAAAGGGCCATCAAAAATAGTCACAGGGTTAATATGCGAGGGAGACAATGCCACACAGTGCAGGTGCATCCAACAATACATAAACCGCATAAATAAACTTATTTGGTGAATACAAAACCCAGAATAAAAAACTTCGTCGTCAGTCAAATTTCAAGGTTATTACGCATCAAGGAGCAAGCCAAACCATTCATCCAAGGACAACAACAGAGGTAGACAACTGAGTTTGTCCTTCGCTTCACCATCCTCGCACAGAAAAACAGGGTGTTGAGATCCATAGGTCTTTTAACGCTCAGGCGACGACTGTAGATCAAGATCCTAGTCGACTGCTCAGGTGAGGACTAGCGTGATAGCGACAAAAAAGAAACAAATGCATGGGTCACAGTCAACCACAGGGATGTCGAGTCAAGTGGGGACAAAGGACACAGGAATTCAATCAACCATACAATCAGCTCGGCTAAGAAAAAGGGGTCCTCTATCAATCTAAACGTCCAATCCATTTACAAATCAACATACAAATCCAAGCATAAGTTCCTAATGCATTCTACTCTACAAAATAAAAGAGTGTACCGTTTCCTGATCGTCCGCTTCGAATGACGTCCCACGCTCTATGCAACTACCGCTCGTTGACCGTCGAGACCTCACCGGTACTTCCCATCCAATGTTAGGGGCACTCTTCTTCGTCGTTAGCCCCCCGAGCCGCAAAGGGGCCACACACACTATATGGAGGTTTCGTCTAGCTCCCAACTCGCCTTGCAAGGCCGAGCTACCACTCCTCCCCAAGCTGGGTATCCCAACTCCCACAAGTAAATCAGTGAAGTTGATATTTCGGCAGTGTAACGTTACGCAAACAGAAGATGATCCTTTCTCCTTCTCCTCCCTTTCTTTTATAGAGTTTTGAACTTCCTTTCTTTCCTAAAATCTCATTTAATTAAAGTTTTTAAAAATAAAATCCCATCCCCTACATTCCTCCATTAATTAATTTCTTTAATTAATTATATATCTTTGTTTCCCTCACCCACCTAGAGTTACTCCTAGGATCACTCCTAGGTGTTCCTAGATTCCCTTACAGGTTTTAAAGGCTTTCCCTATTATGAAATTGCTAATTCAGTTTAAAATTAGAAAGCTCTTAAATGTGGATTCCTTACTAAGTTGACTTCCCACTTTTTCCCTTAAGTTCCCCCTTTTCCTTTTTATGTTACCTCCTTTCCCTAGTTTCCTATTTTTATTTATTTTCCCTCTTTCCCCTTTTATTAGAGCTCAAAAACGCAATTGTGGAATTTAACCCCTTGTTCCCCTTTTTATCCTTAAATTAATATTTTAAAATTATCCAAAAATAAAATCATTCATTCCCGCTTATTCTTTTAAATTTTAATCCACATATATATATATATATATATATATATATATATATGTGAATAACTTAAATTTCTTATTCCCCCCTTTATTACAAGATTTTAACTAAGGTTATAATTATTAATTATGTGGTTTTTATTTATTTATAAATATTATTATCTTATTTTAATTTATCTTTTTATTTTATTTAATTTTTTTTTTTATCTTTTTTTTTTTTAAGGGAGACAAAATTTACCCCTAGTGAAATATTAGACATAGAACTTAGATTTGTACTAGGCGACATTTAATTAGGGAAATTGTTTTTTTTTAATTTCTTAACCCGTTATTGTCTTAGGGCCATTTAGGTTCATCCTCTATCATCATCAATGCGACATGCCCTTTAGGATGCACTAGGTGCTCCAAGGGTGCCACTCGCCTCATCTATTCCCTCGTGCGACATGCCCTTCAGGATGCACTACATGCTCCAAGGGTGCCACTCGCCTCTTGACTGATTGGTAGACATCAATAACCCCTGGAGTCAACACTCCGCCAGGTGAACTTGTCGGAGACTAAGGGATTCTAAGGAATAAGGCCCCCGCCTTATTGCGCTCCCATTGGAATCATCGTGAGCGACTGTCGCAGTCTTCCCTCACTGGATCGTGGGCCCTCTCGAACTAGGTAATTGTTAACCTACAGTTCAAGCCACGGTGGGAGTGCTAGTAGGCTATGGTAGGGATGATGTCCACACCTCTCCCTCAACATCTCTGGTAGTCATGTGTGACCCCTTTACTCCATATGTGAGTCTGGTCGGCAAGCTATTATCAGCCTGCATCATCAACAAATCATGTCATAACATATCCATATCATATCATTCAGTCAGATGCACTAATATCATAGTAAAAACAATCAAACCCCAATGGCACACTCCCTGACTCGATATGGAGTCCAAGGGGTTCCATTGATGCCTCTGCATCTGCGAGGTCAAAAACCCTGCACACTCAGTAAAATCGAGTCAATAGCACCTATCTATGACAATGCAGTAAAACAACATGTCAACTACCCATAACGCATCATAATCAAAGTCAAATGTTTTAATAGCATAATAATCCAGATCACTTGTGAGCAAGTGTCCTCAAAGAATAAGTTCACTCAGTACGCCAGAGTGGGATGTTAGATACACCACCTCTTGGTCTAAACTTCGTCCCAAAGTTTATAGTATAAATGTCAAATAAGTGTAGCACAATATCATATGTCTATCTATCAAACAAAAATGGAAACTGCTGGCACATATCATATGCATCCTCCCAGGTCGCCGAGTGCACACTACAATTTTTGCACTGGACCTTGAACTGATCTACCATTCGACGTGATAGTTGTCAAACGCGGTGACCCAAGATGTGGACCAGCTCAGTCATGAGTGCTCCCTCATCCAATACCTACAAGGAACTCNCCACAATCTCGAAGGGTCCCACGAACCTAGGATAGATTTTATCTCACTTCCCAAAATTGATCGAACTCTTATGTAGTTTAACCCACAAGAAGACTCGATCGTCGACCTCGTAACTACAGTCGACTCGGTGCACATCGGCATAACTCTTCTGTCGATCATGCGCTTCTTTAATCCTTTGTCTTATGGTTTTCATTTGTTGTTCCATTTAGTGGATCAATTCTAGTCCCACCAGGACCCTATCCTCAAGCCGATCCCAACTCAAGGGCATCTGACACGATCGCCCGTAAAGAAACTCGAAAGGCGCCATCTTAATGGTGCTCTGGTAACTGTTGTTGTAAGCAAACTCTACTAGTGGCAAGAATTCTTTCCAATGCTTTTGTTGGTCCATCACGTACATGCGCAACATGTCCTCCAAGGTTTGGTTAGTTCGTTCGGTTTTCTCATCAGCCTCTGGGTGATACGCAATACTAAAGTTAATTTCGGTTCCCAAGGCCTCTTGGAAACTCGTCCAAAATCGCCCAATAAACACCAATCCTCGATCGGATATAATCCTCTTAGGCACGCCATGCAACCTCACAATGTCACTAATGAAAACTCTAGCTATGTCAGATGCCTGATACATCGTACGCACATGGATAAAGTGAGCACTCTTCATCAGAGTGTATACTACTATGAAAATCGAGTCATGTCTCCTTTCCGTCAGTGGCAATCCTACAATAAAATCCATCGAAATAACCTCCCATTTCGATTTCGGAATAGCGTGTGGTTGTAGTAATCCTGCTGGGTGTCTATGTTCAACATTTACCTATTGACATTCTAAACATCTGGCCACATAGTTGACTATGTCTACTTCCATTCCCTTCCAGAAGAATAAGGGTTTAAGGTCTGCCCTCATGTTCGTGACTCCCGGGTGAGCCATGTAAACTGCTCTATGAGCCTTGCTCAGGATCAACATCCTCAACTCGTCATTTCGAGGCACGTAAATATGAATTTTAAACCTCAATAAACCATCGCTATCAAATGAAAATCCCTCATATCATGGTACTATCATCGTGTTTTGTCCGATAAAACCCTCGAACTCTTTGTATCAGTCATCGTCATGCTATAAAGTTAGAATCTTTTCATGTAGATTCATTTGAAGAGGCAACACCGAAAATATGTGTGGTCTCCGACTCAATGCATCCGCCACTCCCTTCACTGTTCCTTTTATGTAAGTAATCTCGATGTCGTACTTGCTAAGCAATTCCAACCAATGTCGTTGTCCTGTGTTCAGGTCACTTTGAGTAAATATGTGTTGTAGTCCACAATGGTCAGTCTTTAGTTCAAATTTTCATCCAACAAGGTAGTGTCTCCAAACTATCAAGGCATATATGATGGATAACAACTCCAAATCGTGAGTCACATAGTTCTCCTCATGCCTTCTCAGTTTCCTTGAAATGTAAGCAATCATTCGTCTGTCTTGCATCAAGACTCTTCCTAAGCCTTCCTTCGATGCGTCAGTGCATACCAAGAAATCTGCGTCCATGTCAGGGACCTTTAGTATCGGTACGGTTGTAAACAATTTCTTGACCCTCCGAAATTCTTCCGCGCATTTCTCGGTCCAACCAAATTTCTTGTTTTTCTTCTGCAATTTCGTGATCGGATTTTCTATCTTCAAGAATCCCTTGATGAAACGTCGATAGTATCCTACTAAACCCATGAAGCTACACACTTCCGCGACATTCGTAGGTGCATGCCATTCCATAGTAGCCTCAACCTTGGTCAAATCCACGGCGATGCCATCGTCGGAGATGACATGCCCTAAGTAGTGAATCTTCGATTGATAAAATGAGCATATGGACAACTTTCCATACAATTTGTGCTCTCACAAACACTATAGTACCAAGCGGAGGTGGTCGTCATGCTCCTCCATCGTTCGAGAGTAAATCAAAATATCATCAATGAACACTTGGATGAACTTGTCCAAGTACTCACGGAACACCCCGTTCATCAAACTCATAAATACCCCTGGGGCATTTGTCAGTTCAAATGGTAAAACAGTAAACTGGTAATGTCCAAACCTCATCTTAAAGTGAGTCTTAGGGACGTCATCCTCCTTGATTTGTAACTAGTGATACCCTGATCGCAAATCGATCTTGGAGAACATCATCACACCCTTCATTTGATCAAATAGATCATCAATTCTCGGAAAGGGATACTGATTCTTGATCATGGCCTTGTTCATTTGACGACAGTCAATGCAAAGCCTCCACAATCTGTCCTTCTTTCATATGAAAATAACATGTGCACCACATGGTGACACAGTAGGATGTATCAGTCTCAGGTCCAACAACTCCTTCAGTTGCATTTTCAACTCTTGTAACTCCGGGGTCGACATCCGATAAGGCATTCTTGCTATCAGTTCAGTCCCCGATTTTAGGTCTATGGTAAACTCCAACTCCGTCTCTGACGACATCCCAGGTAAGTTCTCTGGAAATACGTCCACAAACTCTTTCACCACTAGAAGGTGTTCTAGACCTTTCGCTACTCCCTTCTCGTTTAACGCAAGGATTGCATAAAGCTTGCACCCCTTGCGCATACTCTTCCACAACTGTAAGGAAGAGATGAACCTCAGGGAAACTCCCTGGTTTCATCCTACAATCAAACGTCTCTGTCCCTCATCATCGACCAAGCTCAGCCATTTCTTCTTATAGTTGAGTATCGCCTCATGCAATTCCAACCAATCCATACCAATCACGAGATCATAAGATCCTAAGATTGTGACGTACAGGTTGGCCCTCATGAAAAAATCTCCCAGGTTAAGGACACAGCCCGTAACCTTTCCTCCAACCTTTTGTTTGGCTCCTGAAGCCATCTCCATGAAGCTAAACTTGTCTTGTTTGACTGCCTTTACCTTAATCCTTTTTAACTCCGCACCATAAATGAAACTCTCGGTAGCACCGGGATCTATCAAAATACTAAGGGTCTGGTCAGCGACATTACCTGTCGTCTTGAGAACAGTCGAATGATGCTCTACCTCACGGTTATTCACCGCTACATGAATCTGATGGGCCTTGCCCATATCTCCCACGGTAGTTGGTCCAGCTGATCCGAACACTCTAGTTCTCTCTACTAGGCAGTCGCGCTAGTAGTGTGACTCTCCACACATCGAACACCCCTTCTTCGGCCTAGTAGTCCTGGTACCCAAAGTAGAAGATGTTGGCCCACCGGCCTAGAACCCTAGTCTATTCTGCTAAACAGGCCTAAACTATTGCTGTTGCGATCGATGTTGCAGCTAATGCTATGGTCCCCAATAAGGTGTCCACTGTTGAGGCGTCGGTCGTTAGGGTGTAGTGAAATTGGATCCCCTCTAGAAGCCACGATATCTCGACATATGTCTGGATGGTGTCTGATGCTATTGTGCTCCAGATGAAACCTTCCCTGCTGGTCTCACTGGAGTCCTGGTCTGACCCCCACTGATAATCTCTTCCTCCACTATGAGGGCCTTCTGGATGACATCATGCAAGGTTTGAGGCATCAAAATCCTAACATTTTCACGCAGGCTTCCGTTAAGGCTGAACACGAACCTGTTGACCTTAAGTTTCTTAGTGTTAAGGTGTGAAGCATACCGGAGCAGCTCCATAAAATGGGCCTCGTACTCGGGCACCTTACGACCTTCCTGTCATAAGGCAAATAACTCATTGAGCTGACTCTCAATGAATTCCTATGAAAGGTATCTCTCTCGGAACTGTTCCTCGAACAATTCCCATGACACGTCTTCGACGACCATGTTCAGCTGCGGTAGGATGTCTTCCACCATAGAAGAGTGCTCCCCTTCAGTTGAAAGACTGCCATGCGGACCTTCATGTTGGAGGTATAATCGTGAAGTTCGAAGAAAATCACCATGTTCTCCAACCATGCCTCGGTGGTTGTGTCGTTCAGGGCACCAAAGAACTCGGGAAATTTGACCTTCTCAAGTTCATGGTGAATGCTACCAGTACTAGTCGGGGCGTGTGGTGGAACCTCAGTGGGTGCCGACGCTCTGGCCTCATCTCTGTCCGAACGGCTGATTAGTGCCTCGGACATGTGCTAAAAAGATCTCATCATTTCGACTACATCACAAAATACTATATGCTCCTGTCCGAGAACCTGCATATCTCCCTAGGGCTTAGACCCCTCGAGTGTGGATGCTACTGGAGGGATCGTTCCTCCTCCCCTAGCACCCCATCGTCTGACTCCGTGATGTCCTCTAACCATGATTACCTGCACGCACACAAGTCAACTCGATGAACAACAGTATAATCAATCATTTCAATGAAATCCGTAGCGATCCCAAGTCGCAGGTTGAACCCGCTCTGATACCATATGTGACAACCTCCTTTTTGCAATGACAACAACCTCACATAACAAGTGCAATTTTTTATTTTTTTTCTGGGTGTGTGTGTACAAGGGTAATATAGACGTTATACTATGCGTCGCAACACGACGATGAACATGATGCATGCAACTGTGACAACTACATAACGACCTAAGACACACATCAAGCATCAGTAAGCCATGAATGATAATCAACTGAAAAAATAAGACTGACTACCTGCCCATCCTACCCTGCAATGGTTAGGACCTCCAGGACACATAAGCAACACTCAAGCCTAGGTTCCCATTGATTTTGACCATTTAAGGTCTCAGGGCTGGCAATTGTTCTGAGGAACAAGGAGGTGTCTACATCCTGCTCGACACAAGAAAACCAAACTAAATATGCTAAGTAAACCACATCAACGATGATCAAAGCGCGATAGTGTTCTCTGATTCAATCACACATCACATAAATTCCAAGGTGCAATAGAATTTTATTACTAAATCCAACATAAAACGACATAATTTTGTGCACAATTTCTATTATAAACTTATGATTCGATCATATGTCAGCATCTCCTGACTGCGCAAGAGTAACCAACTTGATTTTAAAAGCGCTAAGAGAACAATTACATAAACAACCAGGCCTGTCATTTATTCATGACTCAATGCAACTATCAATTAATTCTAGGCTCAAGCAAATTAAGAACTACCTAGCCATTGCTCCAACATTCTCCATTCAAACTTTAATCATTATACATTCCAAGTGGGCATTCAATTTATTAAAATCTCAACCTACTAGCCATTAACATTAATTGAAACATTACTAAAATAAAGTAGCTTTCTATTATTAAACACTAACTAAAACCAAGTAGATTGTTGTCATGAAACATTAGATTGATTGCTATTATAATTCCCTAACTAATCAAGTAGATTGTTGTTTTAATGTTGTAGCATTGGTAGCATCTATCTAATATTATTTCAATATAATCTTACTTCCTTCTACATTAACATATACAATCCTATGCGCAATAAAGAAAGGGGGAGCAACCTTGAAGGGAAAATAAATGANAAAGTTTTTTTTTTTTTTTTTTTATACCTAACTTCCCTCAACATAAACATAAGATAGTAGGAAAACAAAGTAACATGAATCTCAGCATAATATAAGAATATAGTTAGGAAAGAGATGAGATGTAAAAATCACCTTCGCCTTATGTTTCTTATCCAACTAAAGTTGATATGAATTAGAACCATGACATAAGCTCTCCGTTTATGTTCCTTGTAGACCTTAAGGAGAGGGGTTTCATAAATTTCGTTTGTACTACTAAGTTAAGTACGCAGTGGTCTAAGTACTAAATTTAAATAAGAGTCAATCACCCAATCTATATCCAACATAGAATTTCCTGAAACTAGGATTCTTTCCACTTTCATCTCGAGACTCAAATTGAGTAGGAGTTTGAGCATCCATGATTTGTCCAAAAGTTGACGGGGTTCTGATATTCACTTTAAAATAAAATTTGAGGGAAGGATAAAGTAACATGGTGCCTCGAGCTCCTTTTGGCGTTCTAGACCTGATGCAATAGAGCAACACCAAGATTGTGATTGATTAATCTTATTCTCTAAAATTTTGAGGCAAAACAAACCAAAAATAATTATATTATAAAAATGGAAATGCAGGGGGGTCATCATTACCCTTAACACAGTTTCCAAGTTAGATGCAACGTTGTTAGTCAACGAGTAGAGACAGCCTTCCCAAAATCTTGTCCTTTGTAAACTATTCCATACCTCCTTTGCCCAATCCACTTTGATTAACCAAAGCAGTTAATACTTGTGCCCGCTATGTATTCGAGAATGGCTGAAGAATCCACTTTGGATTAACCAATTGTAGTTGTCAATCAACGGAGAAATCGCATATGTAATCTTAGGTGAGTTAACAGAGGAATGGAATATGTAATCTTGGACGAATTGAGGGTTCAGGGAAAGTAAGAAGATTCTGTGATCACTCCAATTACTCTGTGATCAGCTACTAGTCTTTAAAACTTATCCATTGGTTATGTTTCCTTATCTTTTATATTCTAATACCCTTGTTGAACAGTTAGCTCCTAGTCTTTAAAACTTATCCATTGGTTACGTTTGTTTATATTTTATATTCTAATAACCTTCTTGAACAATTTATTAGGGGAGCTTCCAGTGGCTGCCTATTTTGGATGAATAGAAATAGAGTGAACCTATAGCCTTTTGGGTTATGGTTTCCAGATATCCAATAGAGTTTGACTGGGAATTAATCCGCGCTTATGCAAGTCAGGGATTCATATTCCAAACAGACATCTCTTTAGAGAAGAAACTTCTTCAATAATTCAAGAAAAAAAAATACTCCCAGAGAGAAAGGTAATCACTAGCATCGTCATGACCTGATTCTTAAACGTAGAGGAATAAGGGATAAGGATTGTTCGATTTGAATTTCAAGCATGGGAAAAGTTTACAGTCTAGAAAATGATGCAGACAACTAAAGGGCCCAATTCATATAAATATAAATATAATCGTTGGAGTAAATAAAAACAAATCAAATCATTGGAGTAATAAAAACTTTAAACTAATAAATGTAAGCACTAGAGCAAATATAATCGTTGGAGTAACAAAAACTAAAGGGTTAAAACTTTACATCTTCTATATAAATATAATCGCTGGAGTAATAAAGACATTAAACTAATATATGTAATCGCTGGAGTAAATATAATATTGTCGGGTGTCAAAGCCAAGGAAATTGCGGTGTGTTAACTATACGGATCCCACCCAAGGAATAGTAAAACCCAAACCAGAACGCTGACCAAAATAATTTTAGACAATCAATCGAACGGGCAAAAGCTCAAGACAAAATTCATCCATTATGACTATGTAGAGACAAAATTTGCATAGAAAAAGGGCCATAAAAAATAGTCACAGGGTTAAGATGCGAGGGAGGCAATGCCACACAGTGTGGGTTCATCCAACAATACATAAAACACATAAATAAGCTTATCCGACGAATACAAAACACAGAATAAAGAACTTCGTCGTTAGTTAAATTTCAAGGTTATTACACATCAAGGAGAAAGGAAAACCATTTAGCCAAGGAAAACAACATAGGTAGATGGCTGATTTTGTCCTTTGCTTCACCATCCTTGCACAAAAAAGTAGGGCGTTGAGATCCATAGGTCTTTTAATGCTAAGGCGGCGACCGTAGATCAAGCTCCTAGCTGACTGCTCAGGCAAGGACTAGCGTGCTAGGGACGAAAAGGAAACAATCGCATGGGTCACAGTCAACCACAGGGTTGTCGAGTCAAGCAAGGACGAAGGTCATGGGAATTCATTCAACCATATAATCAGCTCGGCTAAGAAAAATGGGTCCGCTATCAATCTAAACATCCAATCCATTTACGAATCAACATCGAAATCCAAGCATAAGTTCCTAATGCATTTTACTCTACAAAATAAAAGAGCGTACCATTTCCTGATCACCCGCTTTGAATGACACCCCATGCTCCATGCAACTCCCACTCGCCAACCGTCGAGACCTCACCGGTACATCCCAGCCAATTCTAGCGTTACTCTTCTTTCTCGTTAGCCCCCGGAGCCGCAAAGGGGCCACACACACTATCCAGAGGTTTCATCTAGCTCCCAGCTCACCTCGCAAGGCCGAGCTACCACTCCTCTCTGAGCTGGGTATCCCAACTCCCACAAGTAAATGAGTCAAGTCGATATTTCTGCAGCATAACGTTACGCAAACAAAATATGATCATTTCTCCTTCTCCTCCCTTTCTTTTATAGAGTTTTGAACTTCCTTTCCTTCCTAAAATCTCATTTAATTAATGTTTTTAAAAATAAAATCCCAAAATTTCCTCTCCATACAAGTGTCCCTCATCGCCTACATTCCTCCATTAATTAATTTTTTTAATTAACCATATATCTTTATTTCCCTCACCCACCTAAAGTTACTCCTAGAATCACTCCTAGGTGTTCCAAGATTCCCTTATAGGTTTTAAAGGCTTTCTCTATTATGAAATTGCTAATTTAGTTTAAAATTAGAAAGGTCTTAAATGTGGATTCCTTACTAATTTGACTCCCCGATTTTTCCCTTAAGTTCCCCTTTTTCCTTTTTATGTTACCTTCTTTCCCTAGTTTCCTATTTTTTTTTATTTTCCCTCTTTCCCCTTTTATTAGAGCTCAAAAAGGCAATTGTGGAATTTACACCCTTGTTCCCCTTTTTATTCTTAAATTTATATTTTAAAATGATCCAAAAATAAAATCATTCATTCCTCCTTTTTCTTTTAAATTTTAATCCACAGATATATATATATATTTCTGAATAACTTAAATTTCTTATTCCCCCCTTTTATTACAATCCTTTAACTAAGGTTATAATTATTAATTATTATGGCGAAGGTTGCGCAATTTTATTATTTGGTTTTATTTTTTTTTAAATATTATTATCTTATTTTAATTTATCTTTTATTTAATTTTTTTTTTTTTTTTTTTAAGGTAGGCAAAATTTACCCAAATTGGAAATTTTGGACTTTAAGAACTTAGATTTATACTAAATGACATTTTAATTAGGGAATTTTTTTTTTTTTTTAATTTCTTAACCCATTATTGTCTTGGGGCCATTTAGGTTCATCCTCTTTCATCATCAATGCGGCTGATGCCCTTTGGAACTGGGTTGCTCAAGTGCCACCCCACTCATCATTAAGCTCAGTGACATGCCCTTCGGGGCCTTTTCGTGATCAAAGGTGCCACTCACCTCTTGGTGATTGGTAGACATCAATAACCCTAGGAGTCAACACTCTTCTAGGTGAACTTGTGGGAGACTAAGGGCTTCTAAAGAATAAAAACCCTTCCTTATTGCACACCCCATAGAAATCTTCGTGAGCGACTGTCGCAGTCACCCTCATGGCATCGTGGGCCCCTCTCCAGACTAGGTAATGAGTTAACCCTCTGAGTTCGAATTAGGTGCTAGTAGGCTGTGGCCGGGCTACTATCCACACCTCTCCCTCAATCTACGGTGATGCGTGTGGCGACCCTTTACCTCCCATATGTGAGTGGATTTGGTGTTAGAAGCGTATTGTCATCTGCATCATTAACGTCATGTAGGAACATATCCATATCATATCATTCGATTCCAGGATGCACTAATATCATAGTAAAAGGCTCCAATCAAACCCAGCGGCACATACGACTCGATCTGGATTCAAAGTTCCATCGATGCCATCCCCACAAGGTCAAAGCCATTACCACACTGATTAAAATGAGGTCAATGCTTTTTGTCTATGTCGTTGTAGTAAAACAACATATCATCTACCCATAACACATCATAATCAGAGATAAATCGACAGCAGCATAATAATCTCGATCACTTATGAGCAAGTGTCATCAAAGAATAAAGTTCTCGGTCGCGGGATGTTACACTATTAAATGTAAACTAGTGCGAAAATTTAGGGCCTAAATTTCAAAATTACACTGGGGATGAAATTTATCTAACTAAAAATATATATATATAAAAAAATTTAAAAATAGATAAAATAAAATAAAACAATAAAACTTAAAATAAAAACCACTTAAATAATAATTTTGATCTTCATAAAATTTTGTAACATGGAAGGGGAGTAAAAGTTAAAATTATTCTGAAATAAGGAATTTTATTGGATATAAAGTGTAAAGGAAATTCAATTATTGTATCGGTAGAAATTAAATTATTCATAAGAAATAAAATTTGTGGATATAAAATGTAAAGAGGGAATTAATTATTGTATCATTTGAAAATTTAAAAAGATGCTAAATTAATGATAAGAGGGAAAAGGGGTTAAATTCCATGCCTGCCTTTTTGAGTTCTAAGTAAAAGGGGAAAGAGGGAAAATCTAAAAAAAGGAAACTAGGGAAAGGAGCTAACATAAAAAGGAAAAAGGATAACTTTAGGGAAAAAGCGGGAAGTCAACTTATTAAAGAATCTACATTTAAGAGCTTTCTAATTTTAAACTGAATTAGCAATTTCATAATAGGGAAAGCCTTTAAAACCTGTAAGAGAATCTAAGGACCCTAGGAGTGATTCTAGGAGTAACTCTAGGTGGGTGAGGGAAATAAAGATAATTACTTAATTAAAGAAATTAATTATGGAGGAATGTAGGGAATGGGGGACACTTGTACGGAGAGAAAATTTTAGAAATTTATTTTTAAAAACATTATTTAAATGAGATTTTAGGAAAGAAATGAGGTTCGAAACTCTATAAAATAAAGGAAGGAGAAGGATGAAGGATCATCTTCTGTTTGTGTAACGTTACGTTGTAGAAATATTGACTTGACTGATTTACTTGTGGGGAGTTGGGATATCGAGCTCGAAGAGGAGTGGTAGCTCAGCCTTGCGAGGCGAGCTGGGAGCTAGATGAAATCTCTAGATAGTGTGTGTGTGGCCCCTTTGCAGCTCGTGGGGCTAAGGGGGAAGAAGAGTACCCCTAGCATTGGTTGGGATGTACCAGTGAAGTCTCAACGGTCAGTGAGTGGGAGTTTCACGGAGCGCGATACGTCATTCGAAGTGGGCGATCAGGCAACGACACACTCTTTTATTTTGTAGAAGTAGAATGCATTAGGACTTATGCTTGGATATGAATATTGATTTGTAAATGGATTGGTTGGTTAGTTGATTGATTTCCTGTGGCCTTCGTCTCCACTTGACTCGATAGCCCTGTGGTTGACTGTGACCCATGCGATTATTGCTTTTCATCCCTAGCTCTCTAGTCCTCGCTTGAGCAGTCGGCCAAGAGCCTGATCTATGATCGTTGCCTTAACATTAAAATACGTATGGATCTTAACGCCTTGCTTTTCTGTGCAAGGATGGTGATGCGAAGGAGAACCTTTAGCCGTCTCCCTTTGTTGTTGTCCTTGCCTGATTGTTGACTGTGCCTTCCAGAACGAGCCCTGCGTCTGGTTTATCTTTATTCCTTGTTGTTTATTTTCTGCGCCTGGACTGATATAATTCTTGTGATTCCCTTCGACGAGTTATCCTTATGGCCAGGCGTTCTCCTACTGATGTCAGCATCCTTAAATTGGTATCCTGAGATGTGAAGAGCATTTTTCTTCTATCTGTGTTTGTTTCATGTAGATTGACTTGCTTTTATTATTCTGTGTTGTCATTATGTAATGGAGGTAAATTTTTTACCTCTATGATGGTAAATTGTAACAAATGTAAAAATTTATATAAATTACCTCTGTTGTTTTAATTAAATAATGGATGAAAAAGGAATTACTTCTGCATTGTCATTATGTAATGGAGGTAAACACCTTACCTCTGTGATGGAAATTTTGTTACAGGTGTAAAAATATATGTATAACTTTGCTATTTTAATTAGTTAATGGATGAAAAAGGTTTTATCTGCCGCGTTGGTCATTCTGTAATCACTGTAAGAACTTACCTCAGCAATAGTAACATGTAACACATGTAAAGCGTTGCCTCTGCTCCAGGATGAATGAGGGTAGCGTGTTATCTAGAGATGGATCTATCTTACCCTGAGTTAATACATATTCATAGCAAGGAATGCGTTTTAGACTGATCAAAGTGGCCTTGTGGTACTCTGCGTTCTGACCCTGTGCTTCTTAAACTCAAACATTGCAAGAATTTACTGGCAGTCCTGATCTGGTTTTAATGGATAGCATTAGATTGTGGAAGGCGATTTAGAAAGTCTTTTTGGGCTGTGATTTTTCTTTATATACATTTCTTAGTGGTTATTGAAAAGCCCACACTTTCCCTTCAAAAGGTTGGTTGTTTCCAACTGATTGCCCACAATTTATTTTACCTTTAATGCTGACAGAGATGACAAACACCCTCGTTGTACCATTAATTAGATGACTCGACCGCTGCCTTAATTAACCATGATGTGACCTGGTTAATGTGACTGAAATTGCTTTAAATGACCAGTTCTTTTTCTTCTTTATTTTGACAAAGTTAGTGGCTGCATTTTTCTTTCCTGGTTGACTGCGGTGTATTTTTCCCCTTTGCAAAAATGATGGACAAAGTCGCTTAAGGTATTAATAGCGATCTATGACCGTTGTGCTACCTTGATGTACCTGTTGCATCTCCAACAATATGATGGTATTATTGGATGACAGGAGAATTAAAGGTTTAGGGTGTGACTGCAAGTGAGTTTTGTGGCAAGCTTTATGGAAATCTTATGCTAGCATTAATTATGGTAGAAAATTTTGGCAATTTTAGATTGAGCATTAACACCTTAGCTACCCTGCGAGCAAGACATGTCAGAAGTATTTGAGCACAAGGGCTCGTTATCTTTTAAGATCCCTTCTCTCTCGTTGGACGGAACTCTGATTTTAATTCCTTTAGATTTCAATTCAATCGCCTTTCGGTTAAACTTTTATATCGAGACTCCTTTGCATTTTCCATATTTAATCCAGTTAAGTTATCCTAAAGGCGAGCGTGTTCTAGCTGTGAATTTGGGCTTAAAAGAATCGGATGGATTTATGATGATAGAAGAAACTCTACCTCAGAATGAATTTAGTTATTTGTTTTCCAGTTTAGAATCTAATTCCGTTGCTATTATGATAATTGAATTGCAAACTCAGGTACAATTATAACTTAGAAAACAATTCAACGGAAATGTTATTTAGTTTTATTTATTATATTACCATCCTAGAATTCTGAATTTTAACTTCGATGCTGCTTAGAATTGAGAATATAATTTAGTTAAAATTTTATACAATTTAGAATTCATGTTAGTTTAACACCTTTTTAAATTACACGAGTAAAGGGATTGTATGTCTCAACTTGGTTGCTATTGATTTGTTTCTTTTAAATTTTATGGATAAAGGGATTGATTTTAAATTATATTTGTAAACGGGTTGACTATTGGATTATAATTGAATAGGGATTGCTTATTAAGTCGTGTATTTCATCCGGTTGAACATGAGAGTTATGATTGGATAATGAGGTTGGTGAAATTCTCTAAGTTAGCAGAACCACCAACAATTTATTTCTGAGAATTTAAATTACATCTTACCTCCTCTTAGAGCATTTGATTCAACACTAGATCTATTAGAACTTACACCTATATTATTTTAGAAAACATGTAATATAATGGGAGCCTTAAGAAAATAAATGCACAAAGGATTTCATGATTATTAATGATTCCCTTAGTGATCTAAGGTATTGAGTGATAGGTATCTTTATAATAATGACTTAGATAAGTATTTCATTTAATGATTTCACATTTATTGAATTTAATTTAATCATTCAAGAGAGTTTACAATGTGACTTGTGCACACTTATAATTAAGAATTGGGTATGTTATGCCACCCAAGGAAAAAGTAGTAGATGTTTGCTTGTTGAAGAAGCTAATTTTTTTTACCTTTTGTAAGGTCCTTATATTTATTCAAGTTAGGGTGAAGCGTTTATTATTTAGTTGAACTTGCACCCTAAATTAATGTGGAATTACGATTTATTGAGGTATTCTAACCTTTTACGCATTTATAACCAAGTTGATTACTCTCATGCCTTTAGAAGAATGTTGACATGTGAATGAATCAGTTAATAAAATCAATTGCGTGCACTGACCTATAAAGCAATGTATGATAATAGATAGCGGGATTCTCTCATGTATGGGAATTAATGTCATGATGATAGTATTAGATGATAACCTTCTTGCAGAATGGAATTTCAATGTACTGCGTGATGGTTCTAGTTGGTTCTAGTCATTTTTATTCTTGTTGGTTGAGTTCGTACATTTCTTCCAAGTGAATGATGTGCTTCTATGTTGGTTCGTCATATTGTTGTGGCATGAGTTTCTTGCGCCTTGTTAGTCATCTTGTTGTGTTGACGAGTATAATGACATCGTTACCTTCACACACACACACACAAAAAAAAAAAAAAACACTTGCTATGGCAGGCTTGTTGTCATGACCCTCCGGGAGGTTCGTTAAAGTCTCCAAGCGAGTCACATTACTTCAAAAATGACTTACCATATATTGTAACATACCTTCCTCCTAAAAACAACATTTAAAATGCCCCATATATATAAAATAAACCAAGGGACAATAGGCCCATACTTTAACATGCATCTAACAACATATTTAAAACCCCATAAATGCAATTCTTCAAGCAACACAGAACATTCATATATTCATTTACACAATGGAATTAACATAATAAACAGAACATGAAACTTATTCGTTTATGAAATAATCAACCAACTGTGTATGAAGGAAATTCCTCCTAGTTGTAGGCTTGTTGTTCATTTTCTCTCAACAACAAACCACCTCACGCTGAGGTATGAGTCCATAAGGAGATCTGGCCCTCTTGGTTGTCCTCTCTTCATACTCAACAACCCAAATCCCAGGCTCTACTCCAACAACACTACCAATCCACCAAATCTCTTCTCCACAACCTGCACAACCCAAGGAATTCACCCCCTTCTTTGCCACGTAGTCCCTCCAGTTGTACCATTCTTTTATCAGGGCTCTAGTACACTCGATTGGAAAGGAATCTCACAACTAAGAACTCTATGAACTCTCACTTTCTCCAAGAGTGTTCAGAACAACCTTCACAAGGTTCTTGATCCATTTCCTCAATAGGAATAGGCTCCAGGTCGTTTTTATAGTCACACCGACCACATTTACAACATAAACACAACCCAATAATGACTTTCTTCAAGCACAATATGGATAGTGCTCTTCCCAACACTCAACTCCTCTCTTGCTGCCTTAAAACATTTAAAAATTGTCATCTTTTTCCATATGAATTTCCCTTCTTCTCCCTTGATTGTTTGACTCTCACTCTTCCCAAAGACAATTGTACGCAACCCATGCTCCCAAAATAATTAAGGGGTGTGAACTTTTCACACCCATCCTCTTACATGAATTCAATGATTGAGTGACTAACAAGTCAAAGGAAGAATTATGTGGTATTGATACATTAACTCAAACAAAAGACAAGTTTTCCTTGGATCCCTCCACCCATCATGGGAGTCAATGATTATTATTTTTATTAATTATCTCAATGTACATAATATATATAATTCAACCATAGGCCTTGTCATATTAATCAATAAGAGCTCTCCCGCCCAAACATGTCAACTCACCTACCTAAATCACATATATACAATTACATTATATTAAATATAAATATAATAATGCATAATAATATATTACATTATAAATATAATAATATATAATTATAAATATATTACATTATAAATATAATAATGCATAATAATGAATACATAGTATAACTTTTTATATTTAGATGCGGTGATTATTAATTTATTTACTTTAAATTTATATGCTATATTCATTTTATTCACTAAATAATCAAAATGTGAATTTTTAAAAGTATTATCTAAATATAATATTTAATTTTTAATTAAATAAATAGAAAAAATAAAAAAATTTAGTTTTTTATACATTAAATTTAGCACTAATATTATTATTATTATTTAATAATAATGATGATAAAAACCCAAAACCGTCAAACTTAATCAATCCATACACAGAACCTAAAATGTATACCCACCAAATATTTTAAATATGAATTAATATGGTATCTCATACATTTTTTTTAATTATTATTTTAGAGTAGCCATACTTCTCCACATAACCTAAAATGGATACCCACCGAATATTTTAAATATGAATTAATATGGCATCTCATACATTTTTTTTAATTATTATTTTAGAGTAGCCATACTTCTCCACCTTGAGGTGATGTAAACGAGTTGAAATGAAATATCAAAGGCATATATATTTTCCGGCGTTTATGTTTGGGAAAATGTTAGAGACTGTATTATCAAGTGGGATTAATTTTTCAACCCTAGGGTGGGAAGGGTTGAATGGGAAAATTGTTTTACAGTTTGAATGAAAAGAAATTGAAGACAAATTTTTATGGGATTTGATCTTCCACAGTCAAAGTGATCTCAGATCAAATCTTTAAGGAGTTGAGTTTCTTGTCAAATTGTCAAATCTATTAATTGTATAATTAATTTTATACATTGAATGAGGTGAAGCCTCCAAGAACACTTCAAAGATATTAGCCAATCAAATTTTAGAAAAAAAAAAATTATTATTAAAAAAATACATATATTAATTTCCTATGTTACACATTGGATATAGCACATAAATTTAAAGTCAACAATAAATCAATACAAAGTCAAAACCAAACTCATTGCTATAGTTTAACCGAGTAATAAGAATTAAGACTTTTGGGGAAAGAAAAAATTACTTATATATTGAGACAATACAGCTAACCCTTAGAAAAGTCATATATAATTGGGCGAAATGACACATATATTGAGATCACAAAGACAACACCTAACGACTAAACGCATATTGATATCACAAAGGCAACACCTAAACGCACTTATTGACTGGACATGTGACATATATATAGAAGGATTGCCTTTGAACTCCAGGCTGAATTTCTCCATCCCGACTATAGAAACAACACATAAACCTCCATTGATAGGAGCATTCGCCGAGAGTCGCATAACAGATGAATCTAACATTACCGTTTGGGAATCAATGGAATCTTTATACCAAGATCTCGCATGTCTACGTTACAATATTTTCTTGCTTCAACCCAACCAGGCCATTCAGATGTATAAGATGTCAGTATTTTCCATAATTCTTGTGCACTTCTTTCCGTATCTTCATTGAACCAGTCTCCATTTGCATCTATTCTTGCTGCTTCATAATCTTCAGGAGGATCCCAGAATGTTAATTCTCTGTGACTGGGATCTAGAGCTTTATGCTCAGCTTTATTGAATATTTCCTCCTTATAGATTTGCCTTATTCTAGCATACCACTTGTCTTCTGCTCCATCCCAAATTCTTCCATATCTTTCGAACATATGGAATGAAAGCTTGCGAGGGACTAAGAAACAACATGGTGTTTCCCAGTAATGTCCATAATAATAATTTTTTTCCATCCTCAATTCCTTCTGCCAGTGTTTTTCTAACATTTCTAGAGCAGTCTCTCTCTTGAAGCCCACATATTCTATTAATAGAATCATTTGAGTTTTTATTAACGCTCTTACTTCTGGATGGACATCTGGGTGAGATTCTTTCAACTCGGAAGAGAAGATTTTCTTGCCTGCTATAATTTCCCAGAACTTATGGAGATTTTGGTAACT
Source organism: Picea sitchensis (assembly GCA_010110895.2). Classification (NCBI taxonomy): domain Eukaryota; kingdom Viridiplantae; phylum Streptophyta; class Pinopsida; order Pinales; family Pinaceae; genus Picea; species Picea sitchensis. The sequence continues at coordinate 35,550 of SNQJ01S0062291.1, forward strand.
TCCATGATTTGCGATAACACCACCCATTCAAGAACTGCAATCCTCTTAAAATAGAGCAATACATTTGCTTCTCTGAAGATCTCATTATATGTGTATAACAATCCCCACATCGTCCTTTGGCTATCCAATTCATCCTTCTTTCCTATAAAATGTAGTGTTCCTGGTCTGCTTGTTGCTGCTGTAATATCGGGACCTGAAGTATTTTCAATTAATTCATCCAGCGAATTCTTTGCTAACCATGCCCCAATTGCTCGGAGGATGACAGCCATCGAAACCTGGTTTTCATAAAATTAGTGAGTAGTGATCGAGAAGACACGTATTATATTTTAATGGTGGGAGGGATAACATATAAACTATAAACGATGAATGTTACATTACAACTCATACTCTTAAACCATAAACCGACTCACAAAGTATACATGTATACAGAAATACCTTTGTTATGTGTTATCAGGCGAACAACTTGCTACAGATCTATACCAGAAGTTACGGATCAATACACGAGGAAGTTCTAACATTCCCTTATACTCTCTGATATCGTGTATCTAACAGTCCCTTATACTCTCTGATATCAATACATGAGGAGCCTCTCTGATATAGAAAAGGACAAGATGCTCGACGAGATGATAAAGGACAAGATGCTTAACGAGATGATATAGTGCGCACCTTGTGCCAGCATCCTCTGGACAGGCATGACGTGACGCCAGCATCTTGTGCCAACATCCTGTGCAGAGGCACGCCAGAATCTTGTACATGCATGCCAACATAAGCATGTCCACATTTTCTACTAATATTTTGCAATTAAATTTGAAAGTTATTTTTAAGTTAAAGTTGAAAGGTATCTATTCATCCAACCCTTTCCTAATAAATTTCAAAGGTTATTCTTACTTTAAAGTTAAAACCCTTTCTAATAAATTTGAAAAGTTATTGTTAATTTAAAATTGAAAGGTATATCTTCATCCAACTTTTTATGATATGTGAAAAGCTTGGTATGTATGCCGAGAGGGATCAGCCTTTCGAAAGACACAGTTATTGCCTCTCTTAGAGTAGTCGCAAGTTCTTGGCAAGTACGATCAGTTACTAAGGAGAGGAACTTTGCGTTACTTACTCTCCACCAATGGGAAGGGTACAAAGTCAGTTGCCTAGTAAGGATAACTACAAAACTCTTTAACCATGGCTTCATATGCCCTTTCTTTACTTACTACGGGAAGATCTTTGTAAATCTGCACCCTCCAAAATCTATAATCACTGCCTCTCATGGTTGTGTATTAGTAAATGAAATATATGTTATAAAATCACTAATACATAATATCTAGGCTATCTTTTGATTATCTACATTATCTGTAAAATTGGCTAGGCTTTCCATTCTGAATATATATGGGAATCAATTAGGGATTCTGCGAGGACTTGGGTATGCTCAAATCATGCTTTGATACCATGAAGAAATTTAGAAGAACAAAAATACTAAGACAAAAATCACACAAGGAAGAAATTTGCAGCACTAGCTAAAGTTCTTCTCATGATTAACTGGAATAAATAGAACAATACACTGCATGCTAATGTTACACTTGTCACCTAGAATATTACATCTGTCACAAAGACAATTACACTTGTAGCATACTAAAGACACTTGCCACAAATCTAAATTGTGAGTTGTCCACCTACGATAGTGATGGATTAATTACAATAAATAACATGGGCCACCTGCCTGAAACATAATCCCTTTCAGCAGTCTAATTTGATACCACTCGTCCCTGTGATTGTTGCAAGCAACACCAAACCACCCACTAAAACCAGGAATCCCCGCTGACGCAAGAGTTGTTTTGGTTATGCACCTTTTATCGCCATCCCCCGTTGGATCAATGGGAGCCTCTCCAGGTAACACCACCACACCCACTATTGGTCGCTAGTCCACCAGTCTCTGGCTTAGCTTCTACAGTAGGAGTGCCACTTCCACTACCGCCGCAACCTCCTTCACCGGAAGCAGCCATGACCACCCATGCCCGTCCATCTCCTACAAGAACTCCTTGTCCATCGCTTCATCCATGCCTGTGATCCATTCCAGTGCATGGATTGTTCCATGATTTCCTATCCGAGGGCTTGAGAAGAATTGAACCACAGAAGCTACACAAGAATTTCACCTTCTAGTATAAGAAATAAGAAATTTGTATTTGTATTTAAGTGTTTTTGTAAAGGAGATATAATAAGATTCGATATCCAGTAGTGAGCGCTTCTATCTGTGGCTAGAGACCGATATCTGGATCTGAGGTGGTTGGGGCTAGCTCTACGGAAAAGAAGCGAAGATGAGCTTCAAATATCTTTCTCGTTATGCTAAGGAAATATGAGTTATGGATAAGAACATGGCTCATAACATAATTTCTCTATCTAGTACAGAAAAAATAAGCTATCTAGTAACTAATGCATAAGAAATAGGTTATCTCTTCTTGTCTATATATGCTATTGAGTATCAAATTATTTCACTCAATCTACGCTATTGAGTATCAAATCCTTTCACTAAGCTAATCCCTTTGATTAATCACAAAATCAATGCATAAGAAAACATATCTCTCGAAAGAAAGTAGATCTCAACAGATCTTTTGTAATAGCACTCTTATAATAGTAGAAATTTATTGCAGCTCACTTTTCTCTCTTTAGTCATGCAAGAAGAAATAGAGGTATCTTTAGTCATGCAGGCATAAATTTATTGCAGCTCGCTTTGCTCTCATCATTCATGCAAGAAGAAATAGAGGTTATTGCAAATCACTTTTCTCTCATCAGTCATGCAGGAAGAAATAAAGATCTCTATTTACTCATGCTGGCAGACATAGAGGTATTTGTGAGTGAAGTGTGAAGCCTTCCTGAAGACTTCCTTAGAGGGATTCCTAAGTGAAGTGTGAAGCCTTCCTGAAGCCTTCCTTCATTGTGGAGGAACGAGCTTTCATTGTGAAGGAACGAGCTAGGCAAGCATAAATAGAGGGATTCATGAGTGAAGCGTGAAGCCTTCCTTACTTCCTTCATAAGGAAGGAATGAGATCAACTCATATCAAGGAAATACAGTGATGGATAATGATATTAAATATAGTGATGGATGAAGCCACATGCCACAGTGAAGCCACATGCCACTCAAAATGACGACTGATAGTTGTTCAAAGATCTACTTGACAGAGGAAGCATGCCATACTAAAGGATGAGATATGGAAAGAAGCATGCTAACAAAAAATGTTAACAAAGTAATGCTAACTCAGATATCATTAGTTCACTTCAAAGGATATACACAGCAATACATCTTAATGAACTCATTATTTCCTAAGTTTCAAACTCATAAATTGTACATTGCCTCGAAATGAGGCCAAATAAGACCTGAAATTGAAAAATTACAATAGAAAATGAAATGTGAGATGAAAAATTGCATAAATGAATTAAAACTTTGGTTAAAAGTATTTTGTTTGCATTGGTTTTGGTGCAACGACTAATATAACAACAACAGGAATCCATTACTATTAGTCCCCAACTTGAAGGGCAGGGACTAATAAATTTTAAAGGTTATTCTTAGGTTAAATTTGAAAGGTATATATTCATCCAACCCCTTCATAATAAAAAGTTACAAGATTAGTTAGTAAATTATGTAAACATTTCATCAAAAAAAATATTTAAAACAAAGCATTGTCCTTCTAATTTCTAGTTATACTTACAATAACACTAAATTTTCATAAAACATGATCTTTTCTTGATGTTTGAGGATTATATCTCGGATTCATATCTTGAGCATATCAAAATCATGTTTAACCACTGCTACATTTGGGTAGAAATTTTGATGTCATCCCAACATTAATACATCGCACACAATGTGAGAAGCAAAAATAGAAAAGCGTTGCAAAATTGACATTGGGTGTCTGACAACCTTTTAGTCGAGTTGTAATTCTGACACAATTCGAGTGACATGTGGAAGGCTTTGCTTTATTTAAAAATATATATATTGTTGGAAGATCGACCCATTAGTGACATCCAAGAGACATTTTTTGCTTCTTGAAATCTTTACCAAGTGACCTTGAAGAGAACAACCTTCAAGGATTTAAAGTATAATTGAATTATATCATCTAAAAAACTCCACTCATGATGCTTCTAGACAATATAAATAGCACCAAAAAACATGGAGTTTTATTTAATTTTATCTTTTTCCAATGTTCTTAGATTGAAAGGATGCACTCATAGCAGTGTTATTGAAAATTTACAACACACTAAAAGTGTGTAAATTCGTTCAATTTAAGGAGGGAATTTGTTTCACTTGGTATGTCCAAACACACTACTAACATTACCTCTGTAAATTATGGTTTGATAATTTATTTTATTCAACCATATTATGGTGCACATGAAAGTCAGTCTAAGGAGCCTTGTGTGATCTAGTCAGCCTCGCAGGGATCGAGGAGCCTGTGGGAGGGAATAATAACTAAGATTGTAACAATGTGCGACATGGACATTTCCATACTATAATAAAAGACTTAGATCCAGATCTTTCTGGACGTAGCCCAGGAGGCGGTGAACCACGGTAATGTGTTATGTGACTGAATGAATGTGTCTTTCTATTTGGTTAGTGGATGAATGTTGAATGAATGAAGTAACTAAGTAAATATGATATTCCGCATGGATGCATAGAATGAATGTTATACTAGATGTTAAATGAACTGAATAAAGGTTAAGGTGTCGATCTCGTTCTGTCTTAGGTTGCAAACACCTGAGTATTGCAGCCACCCATAGAGCTATCTCGGGTGAGACTATGCAGTACCCTCCATGTATTGCATTGTCTTCTCGGTTACCCGAGGGGCTAATAGTCTTTAAGGGTTTTTGTTGGGAAACTTCTTAGTTATGAATGGTCAATAGAATCAGAATCCCTTAATAGATAAAAGAGAATTAAAACCAACACTACATAAATATAATGTTGTTATATTAAAATATGAAGTCAACACCATCTATCATTTAATTGATTTTAACTTAGACAATAAAAAACAAAAATATTATATGATTAGCTAAATAATGTTATTATATTAAAAGTAGTAGTTTATTTAAAATTTGAAGAAAATATATGCATTACTTTAGAATGTGAAGACAATAATGTCACTTTTGGGTTTTAAAAAGTATTTAAAAAAAATTGTTGACACAAATAATACCAATGGTTTACACATAAACAAATTAACATATCTCATAAAAAAATGCAAATTAATCATATAAATTTGCAATGTCTTATCCAAAACATACAAGATACATATCCACCATTTTATAAACCCTAAACAATATTGTTCGTTTTTCCTTGATAAATGTAAATAAAGAGTGAATGCAAAACAACATTTATATAAAGAATAGTATACATATCCAAAGCTTATAAACCCTAAAAAATATTGTTCATTTGTCTTTCATTTTCTATTTTCTTCTTTATAAACTAAAATAAACAAATTTATAAATGCATTTGTTTTTTAACATCAATTGAATGGACTAGTCTCTTTATACAATATAATGGAATCCATAAACTCTCTTATCAATTATCAATCAAATGTACTCAAATCTTCATATACAAATTATGTTTTATCTTTATACAAAATTTATGTTCTAATAAATGTCAATAAAATGAATTAATTTATTTATACAAATTAATCTAGTTTATAAATATTATTCAATTTTTGTTTAATTGAATTTATAAATATTTCTACTTAATATAAATTAAATTAATTAATTTTTCTATATAATTTAGTTGAATTTATAAATATCATTAATTTTTAATTTAGATAATTTCATAAATATTTTTACCTAATTTTAATTAAGTAAATTTGTTTATTTATATAATTTGATTGAATGCATAAATAATATTAAATTTTAATTAACTAGAATAATTTTTATATAATTTGATTGAATCTATAAAGGTTATTTAATTGTGTCTAAAAATACTTTACAATGGAATAAGAGACATTCA
>SNQJ01S0062291.1:41521-63212 GCA_010110895.2 Picea sitchensis
TGGATCTATCAAAACCCTTAATAATCTTAATTGACGAGGAGTTAAATGGATTTTAAATATATTTAAATGATCAAATAAAAAATTCCGTTCTTAATAATAATTTAAAATTAACTTTTTACATTATAATAATAAAAAATTAATTATTTTAAAACATTTATAAACATTATCTAACAAATAATTAGATAAATTTTTAAATAATAAAATTAAAAAATAATTTTACACATCTAAATTAAAATTAATATTTATCAAATATTAGATAAAATATCCATATTATCAATATAATATTTTTTTTTTAATTTTCCTACAATTATTACAAAATTAATAACTTTATTAAAGGAAGAATAATGTTATTTAATGGAAACAAAAGTGAAGTGAATAAATTTAGATAAGTACACCAAGCTCCCACCTACACCATCTTCAATACCAAGTAAAATTTATAAACAACAATTAAATAATGGGTTTCTTTATCTCCCATGCATGCACTGTGTATCAGTGTGTTGGTATACGTGTTGTAGTGATATTTCTTGAAGTAGAAGGGAAGATGACACGTTAGACACACATTTTTGTGAATATTTCTCAAGAAGTTTAATTTGGTGAGGACATTTTATATATTTAATGTGGGCATGATGTTTACATTGTCCTTTGTATGGCAGTGGTGTTTACACTTACATTAAATATGCGATCAAAGGACTTGTGGGGTCTCTCAGGTTTCAGTTGAAGCTCTTTAACGTTGAAGTTACGCTTGTATGTCTAGGCTTTGTAGAAACTCCTCTTCTAAATAGAAGGAAAGTGACCTTTAAGAGAACAACTTTGAAGGATTTAAAGTATAATTGAATTATATCATCTAAAAAACACCACTCATGATAGCACCAAAAAACATGGAGTTTTATTTAAATTTATCTTTTTCCAATGTTCTCAAATTGAAAGGATGCACTAATAACAATGTTCTTGAAAATTTACAACACACTGAAAAGAATGTGAATTCGTTCAATTTAAGGAGGGCATGTTTTTCACTTGGTATGAACAAAAACAATACTAACATTACCTTTGTACATTTCATAGAGCACTAAAAGCCTCCAGATATTTATACAAAATCCTAATGGCATGTTTATGATATTTTGAAGAAATTCCAACATTTCATCTATTTACCGAGAAAATTCATGGGTATTTTATAACCCATCCATTTTCTTGTTCTTTTTTGTGCATTTGAAATATCGAGAAGCATCGAAAGCATGGTTTATTTCTTAAGTTATGATCATCTTTAATAATGTGTACTAGGTCAACCATCACCCTAGGTATGTTGCATCATCTAAATATACAATATGCACCATTAATGGTGCATCTTGTTAATTTATATGATGCACCAAATTTGTTTTATGCAAGTCAAACAATTTAATGCATCATGCAAAATTAAAAAAAAAAAAACAAACAAACAAAAAACAATGGAAAGTCTAAGCTAAATTCTAAATTTTAATTCTCTAAAAATGTAAATGAGGACGTAACAAAAAATGTACTTGGTCTTCTTTTCTAATGAGGAGGCATGGTTTCCACGTAGATAAAAATTTGAGAAATACAACAAGATAGTAGCATTGATAATGAGGAAGTTAAATAGGGATGATGAACACCAGAGCTTTAATGGTTCAAAGCACTAAAGGAAATGTATACATGAAATTATGGTTTGATAATTTATTTTATTTAACCATATTATGGTGCACATGAAAGTCACAGGCACATGTGTGTTAAGATGTTCTATGCACGTTATCCTTTTTTTAAAATCTCATATCATTGTTGTATTTATGTAGGCACATCAATGTTTTTCATGACAATAAAACATACCATTGAGCTTTTAATTGTTTTGAAATAAAAACATATATTTTATAATGTATCAATCTAATTTAGTGCACTATATAGAAGAAAAGCACTCGTGCTTTGTAAATTCATGTGAACTAGTATGGAAAATGCCTAGCTCATTTGATATTGATATTGTATGGAAAATGCCTAGCTCATTTGGCATTGTAACATACCAATGCATTGATATGTTTAAAACATATCAAATAGATATTGTTTAAAACTAAAATAAACCAAGATTTCTTTACGTAACATGTATAACTGACATTTGGTGAATTTTATTATTTTACACATCGCTGTGTCATACATTTGAGCGCCCTTAGCTATAAATGGGGAGGTTCTACAAAAACCTCCACTAAAAAATGTTTTTCGTGTAATGTTTAAAGTGAATCACAATAAAAATATAACCTTTCTCCATTACTTATAACCCTATTATAAGATTATTCTAATCAACTTACTTAACATTTATTTTAGTAACAACAAATAAGAAATTAAAATCTATTCAATCTCCAATACCATATACCCAACGTCTCCATTTTTAATTAGGTATTATGCACAAAGAGTGTTTTTCATTTAGGAAGTTGTGTACAAAGTTATTTAGGAAGTTGTGTACAAAGGTTTTGGCTAGTGAGGCATGGTACTGAAACTAATCAATTGGGGTTGATAACAAAGGTGGAATAACTATTTTAGCTCATGTATATTACAATGCCAAACTTATAGGAGGTGAACTATGAAATCTAAGGAACTCTATGGAGGTGAGAATGAAGTTGTAGCTATACAAAAAAATAATTAGCATTTTCTTATGCTTCATAAAAAACATTAGCTTTACAAAATCATATCATGTTTTGAGCATCTACAAATGTTTGGAAGCTGAAAATGAAAGAGGGAAGGAACATATGCTACATGTGTTTGGAAGTTGAAAATGAAAGCCGGAAGGAACATATGCAACATGTGAGAATAAGGGAAATTTTATATTCATGAGAATGCACTCGATATTTTGAAGACTATTTCCATCTATATGCTATATAAATTTGTCGTGTATCATCGTATATATCTACTTTGGAATTAGGTTAAGAGTAACCAATCTGATAGTATGGAGTGCATAAACCATAGAGAATTTGAAATTTTTATTTATTCTTCATCATGTTTCATTCAAGTGAACAATTCAAATATATTGTACATATTCATTGATTTTTTTATGAAATTACAAGAAAATTGTACATTATTCTCCTTGATGCATGATCCTATACCTTATATTCTTTCATCCCTTCTTTATATCTGATGAAAATACATTTAACTTCCTTATTGTCCAACTTTCTCCTCTTTTCCTTGGGAATATGCACAAATTTATCATAGCCAGATACTTTGAGATGTGCCACAGAAGGATTCTTACCAGAACATACCTCATTTGGAGTCGTGTCGACTAGTGCTGACAAAGGAGAAATATTTACCAGATATCTTGCAGTCTCAACTGCCTCCGCCCATAATTCTTGTGCAAGCCCTGCATCACTGAGCATGCTCCTTTCCTTATCCATCAACATTATGTTCATTCTCTCGGAAACTCCATTTGTTTGTAGGGTATATGGTGTGGTATTTTGGTGTGCTATGCCACACTGCTTACATAACTGATCAAATTCTTGTCCACATAATTCACCACCATTGTCATTCATCAACACTTTAATCCTTTTTTATGTTGTGTTTTCCACAAGAGCCATAAACTCCTTAAATCTCTTTAAAACCTATAATTTCTTCCACATTAAATATATCCATTTCTTCTTGGAAAAATTATCTATGAAGGATACATAATACAGGGATCCACCAAGTGAAGTCACTATAACCGGACCAAACACATCACTATGCACCATTTTTAGAATCCCATTTTCCCTTGCCGCTCCAAATGGGAACCTCACACGACTTTGTTTTCCATATATGCAATGTTCAAAAATGTCGACTTCTAAACCACATTAAGGAAAATATTCTACCATACCTTTTCTTTGCATAGCTTGAAATGCATTTTCTCTGATGTGTCCTATCCTATCGTGCCATAACCCGGTCGGTTCGATCTCATCATGTCTTTTCTAGTCTGTTTGAACCGACTTGGCTCAAGTCCAGTTGAGTTGTGTCGACATCAAGTTGAGTCGATTTCAGGAGAAATGATGTTGTTGCATCCATTCGAGTCGGCACTCCCTAACAAATTGTACAAGGTACCAATCCGAACTCCTTTCATTAAGAGCATCGCACCTTTGATAATCTTGCATGAATCCTTTTGAAATAGATTATGCATGCCTGCATCACTAATCTTGTTGACAAATATCATTTTTCTTGCCAAACCTGGAATGTGTGGCACACTTGGAACAATACTTTTACTCCCATCCTATAGTTTGATTCATAATTTTCCCCATCCGAGAATTATGGTTGTTGAGTCGTGCCCCAAGAAGACATCACCCCCATCATATTTCTCATATTCACATAACCATTCATGATTTGGTGTCATATGATAGGATTCTCCTGAGTCGGTCAACAAAACATCTTAATCTCACTATGTACTGGTTGATGCCATATAGACATCACATCCCTTATCTGAGGTCATCTTTCTCTTAGTCAATTGATTATCATCAAATCCAACACTAACTTATGTTTCCTTCGACATACAATCCTTTTTATAATGCATAACTTTACCGCATTTCCATCATCTTCGCATCACCTGAACCAGGAGATTTAGATCTACCCTTTGAATTGAAATTTATACTAGAGAATCTGCCTTTATCTCTATCTACTGGCCGACCTCTCACTACGAGAGCATCTTTGGACGATTCTCCCATGTTCTTCCTTCTCGTTTCTTATGATAGCAGAGAAGCAACCACATCCTCTAGCACTAGTTTGGTTGTATTACTCCCAATATCCATGACTAAGTTATCCCAAGAGTCTGGAAAATAACATAATAGGATGATACACTTCTCCTCATCAATGATCTTAATATCCACAGATGATAACTGGATTAACACGATATTGAACAGATTTAAATTCTCAGTCACCGAACTACCATCACTCATCCTTAGAAGACGTAACTTTTTTAACACCTTGTTTCCCCCAAGGCTGTAATATCATTTAAGACTTTAATTGTGATTAATGAAGCATGTAATTGTGTCTATGATTAATGAAAACACTATAAAATTGACTAAGAGAGAAGCCTTGAAGTACTGGCCATGATACCACGAGTAAGGCTGGTGAGGTGGAAGTGGGAAGTTTGAATGAGGACAAATACAAAGCTTTCCCAGTAATACAACCTGCACCTTCATGAATTGAATGCATAAACCTGTCCAAAAGTACCAATTTTACCTTGACCACAAGGAACCTATTAATGGCATGCAAATTGGGTGGTTGGATCAGTTACAACTGCCTTCAAAATTGGTACTTGGAGAAGTAAAGGGTTGGCTACGACGTTAGTTATAAGTATGTAGTAGAGATTGCACCTTTGACTCGAGATATTGACCCTGGGAGCTTGCTTCTGAAATAAGTGGGTGGGGATCTCGAGGAATGAGGAGGAAGAGAGAAAAATGACTAGAGGACGTGCATATGAGAACACAAGCATCATGTAGAGGAAAATGACATAGAGCATGAAGATGTGCTAAGATTGAATCCCACACAAAAGAATAGAGAACATTCACACACAGAGATGAGTTATAAAGAGATGGTGATGCAATGAGTAGAGGACCTCACACACATAAATCTGAGTAGTAGAGAAGATCTGGGAAGTTTTTTTCAAGAAAATAGAAATCTTGCCAAAGAATTGAATGGTCATCCTAGAATAAAGAAGACCCATATCCAGATTGGAGAAAAAGAGGGTCATGACTTGTTGTTGGATCGAAGAAACTGACACCGGTAAGGAGAGGTCACCAAGGGATTGTGTAGAAGAGAAGGGAATCCCTTTTGTAGAGGAAATTCACCTAGGAAGGGACTTGATAAAATCTTGGATGTCCTACGATTGGTAGCAAGAGGGAAACTTTTGTCATTTCCAATGGAGTGAAGTATGTCAAGAAATGAAAGATGCTTACACACTAATCCTAACAAAAGAGAAGAAGAATTTAGTGAAGAACGTAAATGAAACAAGCAATCACATAGTACACCGAGACTTTACCTTGGAACCCTTAACCAGGAGAAACCAACATTCCTTTCAGCATTCTACTCTCTTTTTTCTTATTCAATCATAATGAAAGGTTACATGTCTAACCTTGGTCCACACCTAAGACAAAATCGACATCATACCCTCTTTCCTATGCAAGAACAACCCTGTAGCCAATTTGGCTTACATATGCATGACCAACAACCTACAATTTACCATGCATTAGAATTACAACATTTTGCATTCTTTCATTAGCCTTTATGACCTTACAACACGCCTCTTTATAGGATTTACAACAGAAAAATCCCTAAATATCAGCGCCAAAAAACGGTTACATATATGTGCATTTCATTGGATACAAATCCAACAAATCTTGGGATTATATTACAGATGACTCCAAGTCGAGTTACCAATCAAATACCAATTGGTCCTTCATTCAGTCTCTAGTCGGTCATTTCATGCCCACACTTCGACCTCCTGTCAGTTGAATTTCCATCTATATCTTTGACTTCAACTTTACCTAGTCGACTTCCTCGACATTTGACTTGATGTCAATCCACCTTGACCTTCGATTGTCCGACGATCTACCTCGACTTGAATTTCACCAAACAGAATATAACAACCCAACATTCTCCCACTTGTTTTCTTCTTTGTTGAAATAATAGATTCTGGAAATTTCGTTCAGACACCTAGGGAAGTATTGCCAATTTCCTCTCTACACCAAGAGAACTTCACAACACTCACAGACTTGGTCAATGAGTTTGCTATGTTTTCAAACATGTCTACTTCATCCAGTAGCACCTTGTTACTTTCCACCATATCTATTACAATGGTATTGTACATCAATGTGCTTAGTATTTGAATGATAATTAGGGTTCTTTGCAAGAAATATTGTGCTTTGACTGTCACAGCTCACCTTCATATCTCTTTGGTCAAACTTGATTCCTGAAAACAACCTTTGAATCCAAATCCAAACCGCTTCCTTGCTTCCATAAGTGGCCACCATGTATTCATATTTTGTTGTTTCCAAGGCTACAACCTCTTGTTGCTTACTCATCCAGCTTATTGTTGCACCGGAAATTTTGAATACATATCCATTGGTCAACCTCTATCAATCCATATATCCATCCCAGTCAACTTCAACAAATACATGTACACTACTTTACCACTGTCACCTCCCGGTTTTCCTTAGTAGCATATTGCATAATCCTTCATGCCAAACAAATACTTGAATACTCTTTTGACAGTTGTCTAGTGCTTGTTTCTAAGTGTCGACATGTACATGCTCAACACTCCCACTACATGGGCAATGTCTGGTCGAGTGCATACCATCACATACATTAGACTACCAACAACACTTACATAGGTAACACATGCCATGTACTCTATTTCTTCATGTGTCTTTGGAAACTATCGAGTAGTAAGCCTTGCTCCCATTGGAATTGGCACCTTCACCAGTTTGCAATCCTGCATGTTGAATTGTTTCAGAATTGTTTCAATGTAATTTGTTTGATTCAACCAGATATTTATAGTAGCTTGATCTCTCTTAATATCCATTCTTGGAATAAACTTTGTTGCACCAAGATCCTTCATGTCGAACTTGGAGGATAGTTGCTTCTTCACCTCCTTTATTGAGTTCATGTACTTTCCAATCAACATGTCATCAACATACAAAGCTCCATATATGAAACACCCACCTTCTTCCTTGGAATATATGCAATGATCATCTTTGCTTCCTACAAATCCAAAACTAAGGATGTAAGTGTCAAACTTATGGTACCACATCCTTGGTGATTACTTTATACCATAAAGGGATCTTTTGAGTTTGCACAAAAATACTTGCTTTCCCTTTACTACAAATCCTTCAGGATGTTTCATGTAGATCTCTTCTTCTAAGTCCCCATGTAATAACATTGTCTTCACATCCATATGTTCTATCTCCAAATCAAATGTTGTAGCTAAAGACATTAATACTCTAATGGAATTTAGTTTTACAACAGGGGAAAAAATATCATCGACGTCGACTCCCTCGACTTGGGAATAACCTTTCATATTCTTCTTGAACACCCACTTGCTACCAACGAGCTTCCTTCAACTAGGTAACTTGACTAAATCCCATGTCTCATTCTTGTACAAGGACTCCATCTCTTTGACCATGGCATCCTTCCATATTTTACCCTCTCCCGAGTCGACTGTCTCAACGACCAACTTGGGGTCATCGTCGATGAAAGTTAGCATGAATGCAGAACGAAAGTTAGATGAACTATACCTTTCAAATGGTTTCTTTACTCTTCCTGACCTCCTTACCACCAGAATCATTTCTTCCACCTCTTCCTCAAATTCAGTCAACTCATTTGAATCATCTTCTTCATTCCTCAGTTCAAACCGCATCATATCAAGATTATTCTCGGTCTAAAAAACTTCCTTAGGCTCAGATTTACCTTCGACTTCTATGAAGACCACATCTCAATTTTACATTGTTCAACTTGATGCACAATCCCATAGCTTATATCCTTTCATCCCTTCTTTATATCTGATGAAAATACATTTAATTTCCTTCTTGTCTAGATTTGTCCTTTTCTCATTGGGAACATCCACAAATGCATCGCAGCTAAATACTTTGAGATGTGCCACCAAAGGATTTTTACCAAACCATACATCATTTTGAGTCGTGTCAACTAGCGCTAACGAAGGAGACATATTTACCAGATATCTTGTAGTCTCAACTGCCTCCGCCCAGAATTCTTGGGCAAGCCTTGCATCATTGAGCATGCTCTTTTTTTATCCATCAACGTTCTGTTCATTCTTTTTGAAACTACATTTTTTTGTGGGGTATATGGTGTGATATTTTGGTGTGATATGCCACACTGATTACAGAATTGATCAAATTCTTTTCCAGATAATTCCCCACAATTATCATTCCTTAACACTTTAATCCTCTTTTATGTTTTCTTTCCACAAGATCTTTAAACTCCTTAAATCTCTCGAAAACCTATGATTTCTTCCTGGAAAACTCATCTATGAAGGAGAAATAATATAGGGATCCACCAAGTGAAGGCACTATAACCATGCCAAACACATCACTATGCTCCAGTTCTAGGATCCCATTTTCCCTTGCCTCTCCAGATGGGAACCGCAGGTGACTTTGTTTTCCATATATGCAATTTTCACAAAAGTCGACTTCTAAACCACATTAAGGAAAACCTTCGATCATAACTTTTATTTTCATAGATTGAAGTACTTTTTCTCCAATGTGTCCATTCTCTCGTGCCATAACCTGGTCAGGTCGATCTCATCATGTCTTTTCGATTTGATTTGAACCGACTTGGCTCAAGTCGAGTTGAGTTGTGTTAACATCGAGTCGATTCAATTTCAGGATAAATGAGTTGTTTCATCCATTCGAGTCGACATTCCCTAACATCTTGTAGAAGGTACCAATCCAAACTCCTTTCACTAATACCATCGCACCTCTGACCATCTTGCATGAATCCTTCTGAAATAGAATATGCACACCTACATCACTCATCTTGCTAATAGATATCAGGTTTCTTGCCAAACCTAGAATGTGTAGGACACCTCGAACAATACTTTTCCTCCCATCCTATAGTGTCAGTCAGACCTTTCCCCATTTGAGAATTATGATTGTTGAGTCATACTCCAAGAAAACATCACCCCCATCATATTGTTCATATTCACATAAACATTTGTGATGTGGTGTCATATGATAGGATGCTCCTGATTCGGTCAACCAAACATATTGATCTGAATGTGTACTATTTTACACCATATAAACATCACCTTTGTTATCTGAGGTCGTCTTTCTCTCAGTCAATTTCTTCTCCTGGGATCCAACACTGACTTATATTTCCTTCGACGTAGAGTCCTTTTTATAATTCCCAACTTTACTGCATTTCCAGCATCTTTGCATCAACTGAACCGAGGATTTAGATCTACCCTTTCAATTAAAATTTCTACTAGAGAATCCTCCTTTATCTCT
Organism: Picea sitchensis; assembly: GCA_010110895.2. Taxonomy (NCBI): domain Eukaryota; kingdom Viridiplantae; phylum Streptophyta; class Pinopsida; order Pinales; family Pinaceae; genus Picea; species Picea sitchensis. Next base: position 51,490 of record SNQJ01S0062291.1, read on the forward strand.
ATCTATCGGCCCACCTCTCACTACCGGAGAATATTTGGTCAATCCTTCCATGTTCTTCCTTCTCGTTTCTTACGACGATAGAGAAGAAACCATGTCCTCTAGTGCTAGTGTGGTTTTATTACTCCCAATAGCCACGACTAATCTATCCAAGGAGTATGGAAAATAACACAATAGGATGATACACTTCTCCTCATTAGTGATATTAATATACACAAATGATAACTAGCTTAACAAGATATTAAACAAATTTAAATTCTCATTCACCAAACTACCAGCATTCATCCTTAGAAGATACAATTTCTTTGTGAGAAACAACTTATTTACCAAAGATTTCGACTAGTAGAAGCTTCCCAACTTGTCCCATGGTTTCTTGGCCAAATCCTCACCTAAGACATTCAACAACACTGAATCTCCAAGACAAGATAAAATCATAATTCTTTCTCTTCTTTTCAGTTTCTCCAATTCTTCCATCGACATGGTTGTCGGTTGGGTATTGTTGAAATATTGTAACTCAAAAGAGTATTTTATTTTATTATTGATGTATTATTCATTAAATCAATATGATTTTGTGGATTGATCATGTCGGGCATTGTAAGTAATCAAATCCCTTTTTAAGGATTGATCAAACCCTAATTGTAATATGCATAATGAGAATTTGACCCCCATAATTAATTAAAGTGGTTATAACCACCAAGAAGAAGTTAGCCCTGCCAGTGAAAAGACACATCCTTTCAACACCTGCCATATTGTATAAATAAAGGAGGCTAGCGCCTCATTTGTTCACTCACTCACTTTTTCATCAAAGAACAAGTTTAGAGCTACAATTGGATAAGAAGGAAGAGAGAGAGAGGCACATACTTGGAAGAGGACTTTATGTATTGTTTGGTTCATTCTCTTGGAATTGTATTGGCTATCTATATCAAGGAAGTTTTTGTTGGGTTTTCTCCTCCATGAGGGTTTCCCAGTATAAATGATGTGTCTCTTGTGATTTTTTATTTCTCAGTGATCCTATCTATGATATGGTTATCTAGTGAATTGAAAATAAACCTACTAATAACTTAAACCTTAACATGGTATTAGAGCTAAGCTAAAGAGAAAAATGACATTGTTGTCGTACATGAGAATTATGGATTTTATTGAAGAATAATTTCAGCCCCAAAACCATCTAGAAAAGTGCACCTTATCCCAAGGAACTCTTTGGCACCTTCAGCGCACCTTTTCAATGGATAAAACTCCCAGAAAGTGAAATCATAGTTTTCACCGGCACCAGAAGTACCAGAAAACCAGAAGTACCAAAAGTACTAGAAGTACCAGGTTCCAGTTTTGATTAATTAAGTTGATGAGATTCAAAGTTTCACATGACAAACTTTATAACTACTCCATTACAGGTAAACACTATAGTTTAGGTAGCAATCCTTGAAGAGTATTATAATTGGTAGCATGTGGGCATATTAAGATAAATGCTTAATGCAACATATACAACTAACATCTCCTCTAGGAGAAACTTCTTGTGTTGATTTCAGGTTACCATAGAGGAATGTTTGATCACAACACTAGAAGAGTGTTGAACTCATTTCGTATTGTATTTCTTACCTTTGATCTTTTTCTTCAGATAGGACACAAGTGATAGCTCTAAAGAAACTACTGTGATGATTATTCGTGTCTTTGTTTTATCTACTATTCTCAAAAAAGTATTATTCTTGCTTGTTGTTTTGCTGACCTTGTTTCAGGTCACAGGTGATAACCTTGAGGAAGCTAAACATATTAGATGAGATATGAAGTAGACTATGTACATGACCATATACACTCATGTACCAAAGAAGATGAACAAGAACCTATCTTTTGAGATTTAGAGTATCTCACATGAAGATTGATTGAAAGGAGCAGAAGTCTCCAAATATTACTGAACATTAGAACAAGAAATCAGAGTAGAACTATTAAAAGGTTAATGAAGCCACCTTGACATGAAGAAGAACTCGTTTGAATCTTGACTATGTGTTTCATATTTAGACTTCGTATTCAACACCAAGTACACCCTATAAAAGATGATGAAGTCCTTGTAGACTCAGAAGAAATTGAAAGTAAGCCTGATCTCAAAAAGGATCAGATGAAGAGACAACTTCCAAGTTTGGGAGACAGATGCCATGAGAAAACTAGATCATAGCTTTATAAACTTCTATGAGATATGAAATCTCCTGGGAAGATTCCCTTGTTTCAGTAACAAAGAAGAAATCCAGTCAGAAAGACTAGGATATGGATTCTTTCGTGAGACTATAAGAGAAGTTAGTATTCAAATCGAAGATTGATCTATACAGATCAATCATGTTGCAGATGTGAAAATCCTGATGTGTGTTCAGAGGATTCTCCTAGCAAGAGGGAGAAGACTATGATGAGACACTTACTCGAGTTATTGAAGAAATAGTTCCAGTATTTATGAAGACAGCCATAACAACCATGATTCATATATAGTATGATATGCAGTGGGATAAATCCCCATATTTAAAATTAAGTGGCAGTTGGTGCATTGCATTAGTTGGTTCATGAAGACATGACTACAATGAAAGATAGAGTTACCTCCATGAAAGAATAAGAGCTACCTTCAATATCAGTTATTGATCCACTCTCAGTTTAAGATGAAGTTGTTGCCATGATAGACTAAGAGGAGTTACTATTAGATTTTAGTAGCCATAGTGAGGATAAAGCAGTCATTCCCAGCCTCAAAGAAGCTGTAGGTGCAGAGTCCCAATTCTAGAAGGAACAATTGCATAAAGAGGAGAGGGCATACTCTTATGCAGTGAGACAAGATAGTGCTTTGCAGAAAGCACATAGAGTTAGAACATGATTGTGAAGATTGAGTTGTAGCTGAGAAAGTGTACCAGATTGTTGATATGAAGATTGAAGATAAAAAGACTCATGTCTTTCATTTGAAATAAGCTATGTATGTGTTGAAGCAAGCTCCTAGGGCTTGGTATGGAATAATTTACAGTTTCCTGAAGAGCTTTGGCTTCACCAAGAGTAAAGTTAATTCTAACCTTCATCTCAAGGTTATGAATAATGAGCCAATGATGTTACTACTATATGTAGATGATGTATTTTTAACATTATGAAGAAAATCTCATCCCAGATTGTAGAAGAAGCTCACTGCAGAGTTTGATGGAAGACCTAAATGCATTATCGCATAGGTATTGAAGTTTGGCAGAGAACAAAGAATATCTTCCTTAACCAAGGGAAGTATGTAGTTAAAATGAAGAGGTTTGAAATGTTGAAATGTAAATCCATGTACACACCCATGGAAATTAAGTTGAAGGTCCTGATAGATACCTCGTTAGAATTGGTTGATGCTACTCTGCACAGACAGATTATTGGTTCAATGATGTATCTTACGAATACCAAGCTAGATATATGTTTTTCCTTGAGTCAGTATCTGGTAGAACCCAGATGTGTTCACATTGTTGCTGCAAAACATATGATGAGATACCTTAAGGGTAGGTTGGATTTTGGTCTCCATTATACTAAATATCATGACTTTAGACGAAGTGGTTACACCGATTTAGATTGAGTTGGAAGTGCTTCTGATAAAAAGATCACTTCAAGATGTTTTTCTAGTCTAGGGTCATCCATGACTTCATGGAAGAGTAGGGAGAAATTCATCATTGCTCCAAGCACAACAAAAACATATTACATCGTTGCATGTTCCACTAGTTGTGAAGTTGTATGGATTAAGATGTTGTTGACAGATCTATTTGATCTGGATATGGAAGCCACCATGATTCTATGTGATAACCAAGTTTTATAAAGATGATGGAGAACCATGTGTTTCATGATGATTCAAAGAACATAGATATCCGATATCTCTTCATTCGTGATATGCTGCAGAGAGGAGCCATAAAGATCCAATATGTTATCACGAATGAATATGTTGTTGATGTGTTGACCAAGCCTCTATCTCGTGTAAATTTTGAGCACTCTTAATATAATATTGGTGTAGTCTGAAAAGACCTCCCTCGAAAGGGGGAGTAGTGTTGTGATGCCAACCTCGTGCTGATGATGTGCCAGCCTAGAGCTATGATTCCAACCTCGTGTTGATGATGTGCCAACCTAGTGTTGTGATGCTAGCATTGTGTTCATGATGTGCTAGCCTAGTGCTATGTTGCTAGCCTTGTGCTGATGATGTGCCAACCTCGTGTTGTGATGATGATGTACCAACCTTGTGTTATGATGATGTGTGCCAACCTCATGTTGCAATGACGTGTGCAAGCCTTGTGCTATGATGACGTGTTTCCAACCTCGTGATGTGATTCTAGTTTCATGATGATGATATTGTGTTGCGAGTCTTGTATTGTGATGCCAGCTTCATGCTGATGATATTGTATTTCCAGTCTCGTACCGTGATTCCAGCTTCATGTTGATGATATTGTGTAGCCATATTCATGTTGTGATGCCAGCTTTGTGATGAAGACTCTGAGCCTAGTGCTATTGTTGATGTTGCTCCAGCCTTTGTGCTATGATACTGTTGATGTTGATGTTTCTCCAACCTTCATTTTGTGATACTGTTGTTGTTGATGTTGTATCAACCTTGTGTTTTTATTGATGATGATGATGTATTCATGTTATACTAATCCATTTTGATTCATATGATGATGATGACACTCCAACTTCTTGCTAAAGATGATGATGATGATGATGCCACTTCAACTTCTTGCTGAAGATGATGATGATGATGCCACTTTAGCTTCTTGCTGAATATAATGATGATGATGCCACTTCAGCTTCTTGATGAAGATGATGATGATGATGTTATTTCATCTTTCATGCTTAAGATGATGATGTTACTTTAGACTCATTCTAAAGAAGATGATGATGTTACTTTAGCCTCATGCTAAAGAAGATGATTATATTACTTTAGCCTCATGCTTAGATGATGTTGATGTTACTTTAGCCTCATGTTGATGAGGATGGTGATGCTACTCCAGCTTCATGTTGTGAACAATGATGATGAGAAAAAATTTCGATGTTTTATAGATATGTCAGTCAGTGTTCCAAGATGTTTTTGATGATGTTTCCCTCTCTCTCACCTGATGTTGTTGTAGAATACCTTTCTTGTTAAGGAGGAGTGTTGAAATATTGTAACTCCAAAAAGTATTTTATTTTACTATTGATTTATTATTCATTAGATCAATCCCCTTTTATGGATTGATCATGTCGAGCATTGTAAATAACCAAATACCCTTTTTTGGATTGGTCAAACCCTAATTGTAATATGCATAATTAAAAGTTGGCCATGGCAGTGAAAAGACACATCCTTTCATCACCTTCCAGATTGTATAAATAAAGGAGGTTAGCACCTCATTTGTTCACTCACTCACTTGTTCATCAGAGCACAAGTTTGGAGTTGCAGTTGGAGAAGAAGAAAGAGAGAGAGGTGCATTCTTGGGAGAGGAATTTTTGTATTGTTTGGTTCATTCTCTTGGCATTGTATTGGATATCTATATTAAGGATGTTTTTGTTGGGTTTTCTCCCCCGTGATGGTTTCCCATGATAAATGATGTGTCTCTTGTGATTGTGTATTTCACAGGGATCCTATCTATGTTATAGTTATCTAGTGAATTTAAAAGAAACCTAATAATATCTTAAACCTTAATAGGTACTTGGATAGATCGTTGTCCATTACTCTTGATCCAGAAGAAGATCTTCCATTTTAATCTTCCAAAGCTCAAAATTCTCACCATTGAATTTTTCTATCTCTATTCTGGAACTACTCACCATTATTTACCATGATATTTAACACAATTTATGACTTACAACTCTTACTATACCTAGGGTTTAGTTCTTAGATTCAAGATTGGAAAATCAAGATCTGATATACTCGCCAAAGAATAGAACTAATTTGATGAATCACTTGTCAAGGAAAACCTAAGCTATGATACAACATGTCAGGAAATTAAAGACAATTCCACACTAATCATAGAAGAAGAAAAGAAGAATTTAATCAAGAACATAAATGAAACAAGGAATCACACAATACACCAATATTTTACCCTAGAACCCTTAACCAAGAAAAATCAAAATTCCTTTCAGCGCTCTTCTCTCTTGTTGTCTTATTCAATTAGAATAAACAGTTACATGTCTAACCTTGGTCCACAACTACGACAAAATCAACATCATACCCTCTTTCCTGCAGAAGAACAACCCTTTAGCCAATTAAATTTACATATGCATTACCAACAACCTACGATGTACCATGCATTAGCATTACAACATTTTTAATTCTTGCATGATCTTTTATAGCCTTACAACACGACTCTTTATAGGATTTACAATAGGAGAACCCCTAAATATTGGTGCCCAAAAACTGTTACAGATGCATGCATATCATTGGCTACAAATCCCACAAATATCAGGATTCTATTACAGTTGACTCCAAGTCAAGTTACCAGTTGACTACCAATTGTTCCTTCATTCGGTCTCTAGTTGGTCGTCTCATTCCCGCACTTCTACCTCTTATCGGTTGAATTGTCATTGCAATCCTTGAATTTGACTTTTTTTTATCAAATTCCTCGACCTTCGACTTGATGTCGATCCACCTCAACCTTCAACCGTTAGTCAATCTACCTCGAATCGAATTTCACCACAAATAATATAATAAACCAAAAAAGGAGAGTAACCTTCCTAATCCATTATTTGAATTGTTAAGTCAATTGTGAGAGTCCCTTAGTGGTATAATGGCTTGGAATGAAGGTGAATTCCTATATAAAGACAAAATGAAACATAGCCTATGGTTGGGTGGAAATTCCTTCACCCTTAGTTTGTTAGCTGGTTTTAAAAACTAAATGAGAGAGAAGCCTTGAAGTATTTTCCATGATACCATGAGTAGGACTGGTGAGGTGGAAGTGGGAAGTTTTAATGAGGACAAAGAGGAAGATTTCCTAGTAATACAACCTACCCCTTCATGAATTGAATGCATAAACCTGTCCAAAAGTACCATGTTTACCTTGACCACAAGGAACCTATTAATGGCATGCAAATTGGTTGGTTGGAGTAGTTACAACTTCCTTCAAAATGGGCACTTAGAGAATTAAAGGGTTTTCTACAATGCCAGTTAGAAGTATGCAGTAGATATTTCCCCCTCGACTCGGGATATTGACCCTGGGAGATTTTTTCTGACAAAAGTGAGTGGGGATCTCAAGGAATGAGGAGGAAGAGAGAAAAACATCTAAAGGACGCGCATATGAGAACAAAAACAACATGCATAGGAAAAATATATAGAGCACGTATATGCACTAAGACTGAATCCCACAATACAAGTATAGAGAAAAATGACACATGGAGATGAGTTGTAGAGATATGGTGTTGCAATGAGTAGAGGATCTAATACACACAAATTTTAGTAGTAGAGAATATCTGAGAAGTTTTTCTAAATAAAATAGAACTCTTTCCCAAGAATTGAATGGTCACCTTGGAATATAGAAGACCCATATCCAGACTAAAGAAAAAGAGGGCCATGACTTGGTGTTGGATGGAAAGAAACTAGTACTAGTAAGGGGAGGTCACCAAGGGATTGTGTAGAAAAGAAGGGTCTCCCTTGTGAAGAGGAAATCCACCTAGGAAGGAACATGATACAATCATGGAGGTCCTTAGATCAGTAGGAAGAGGGAAACTTATGTTTTTTATAGTGGAGTGAAGGAGAGTAACCTTCCTGATCAATTCTTTGAATTTTTGAGTGAATTGTGAGAGTCCCCTGGTGGTATCATGGCCTGGCATGAAGGTGTCGTGTTATAGAAATACAAAGTGCAGCATAGCCTATGGTTGGGTGGAAAGGCCTTCACCCTTAGTCAATTGGTTGGTCGTAAAAAATATTGAATAGTTTTGGCTTTCTTATCTCTCGCTTCTACTTCTAGGGTTGACCCAGGTTCGTATATCAACAGTTTTCCAACAAAACCCACTAAAACTATCGGTGCTCGTGGTAAACCAGAAGGCAACACATTGCACATAGTGCATTGCGTAGTCTCACATGAGATAAATTTATGGGTGACTACAATTCTCAAGTGCTCGCAATCTAGGAATGAGTGGGTATCTGGGAGTGTATTCTTCCTAAACTTCTATACTCACTAGAAGTCTATTTTTCCATTTTTAAAACTTAGTTTCTACCTACAAGAAAATTCTTATGTGGGATTAATATTCGTTGATTTTATACAATGAAGTCTTGCTAGGTCAATGGATGACCTGAAATGATGCAAATTTAATATGGATACGTTGAATTAAACTTATAGTAAAATGATTTTTTGAGTTAGGAATAAACTAATCATAGCACTCCACTTGTTTGCTTGATATGTCATGATAAATCAACAATATATTTAGGCCTGGATCGTATTGATTGGGACACTAAATTATATGTAGATATGTTGATATATATGATAAACCTGTCCCTTTTTTGAATCACTAGACTCATTACATATATATAGGATTTACATGGAAATATCTATCACCTTTGCCAATAGTCCTTTATTCCCTACTATGATAGAAAAATTTTCTCCTCAACCTGTGTATGTAAAGATCCCAAAAATATTCACCAAATGAATCACTCCACATACTGCTAGTAGTTATGAAAATTATGATATATGGAACTATTGCGAAGCATAATTCTTGTAATATAGTGAGATGTAGATCAGGATTGAACACCCCCATTTCTAAAACTCAATGCAACATAGCTTATACTCTATGATTAGAATTTTTAGATATATAAATCACCTAACCTTGACCTTGTTAAATGTATCTGCTAAATCCATGTAAGCATACAACTTTTCTAAAACCTCATTTCCCCCAAGACTGTAATATTATTTAAGACTTTAATTGTGATTAATGAAGCATGTAATTGTGTCTATGATTAATAAAAACAATAGAAAACTGACTCGGAAAGAAGCCTTGAAGTACTAGCCATGATACCATGAGTAAGACTGGTGAGGTGGAAGTGGGAAATTTTAATGAGGACAAATAGGAAGCTTTCCAAGTAATACAACATTCACATGCATGACTTGAACACATAAACTTGTCAAAAAGTACCATGTTTACCTTGACCACATAGAGCCTATCAATGGCATGCAGACTGGGTGGTTCGAGTAGTTACAACTACCTTCAAAATTGGTACTTGGAGAAGTAAAGGGTTGGCTACGTCATCAGTTAGAAGTATGAAATAAATATTTTCCCTTCGACTCGAGAGATTGACCCCAGGATATTTCTCGTGACAAAAGTGGGTGAGGATATCGAGGAAGAGTGAAAACCAACTAGAGGACATGCATATGGAAACAGAAGAATCATGTAGAGGAAATCAACATAGAGCATGAAGATGTGCTAAGATTGAATCCCACATAGAAGAATAGAGAACATTCACACACATAGATGAGTTATAGAAATATGGTGATGTAATGAGCAGAGAACCTCACGCACACAAAGATGTGTAGTAGAGAACATATGCGAACTTGTTTTGAAGAAAATATAAATCTTTCCCAAGAATTGAATGGTCACCCTAGAATAAAGAAGACCCATATCCATATTGGAGAAAAAGAGGGTTTTGACTTGGTGTTGGATGGAAAGAAACTGGCACTAGTAAAGGGAGGTCACCAAAGTATTGTGTAGAAGAGAAGGGACTCCATTTTACAGAGGAAATTCACTTGGGAAGGAACCTGATAAAATCTTGGATGTCCTGAGATCAATACCAAGAGGGAACTTCTGTCGTTTCTAGTTGAGTGAAGGATGTTAAGAAATGAAAGAAACTTCTACACTAATCCTAACAGAAGAGAAGAAGAATTTAATCAAGAAGATAAATGAAACAAGAAATCACACAGTACGTCGAGATTTTACCCTGGAATCCTTGACCAGGAGAAACGAACATTTCTTTGAGTGTTTTTCTCTCTTGTTGTCTTATTCAATCATAATGAGAGGTTACATGTTTAACCTTGGTCCACACCTAATACACAATAGACATCATACCCTCTTTCCTATGCAAGAATAACCTTGTAGCAATTTGGCTTACATATGCATGACCAACAACCTATGTTTTACCATGCATTCGAATTACAACATTTTGCATTCTTGCATTAGCCTTTAGGACCTTACAACACTCCTCTTTATAGGATTTACAACAGGAAAAACCCTAAATATTGACGCCCAAAAATGGTTACAGATCCATTCATATCATTGGCTACAAATCCCCCAAATCTCAAGATTCTATTACACCATTGGCTACAAATCTCACAATATCATTGGCTGCAAATCCCGCAAACATCGGGACCTAAAGTATTTTCAATTAATTCAACCAACAAATTCTTTGCTAACCATGCCCAAATTGCTCGTAGGATGACAACCATCGAAACCTGATTTTCATAAAATTAGTAAGTAGTGATCGAGAAGGTACATATTATATTTTAATGGTAGGAGGGATAAGATATAAACCATAAACCAACTCACAAATTATATATGTATACAACCATACCTTTGTTATGTGTTATCAGGCAAAACAAATGTAAACTAATTATTTAATCCCGTGTATATTACAATGCCAATCTTGTAGGAGGTGAAGTGTGAAATATAAGGCACTCTATAGAGGTGAGAATGAAGTTGTAGCTATACAAAATAATTTAGAAGTTTGTGATACTTCATAAAAATCATTAGCTTTACAAAATCCTATCATGTTTTTAGCATCTACAAATATTTGGAAGTTGGAAATGAGAGGCATGAACATATCCAATGTGTGTGAATAAGGGAAATTTGATATTCATGAGAATGCATTGGATCTTTTGAAGACTCTTCCCACCTATAGATATATTATATATATTTATTAGTTTTTTATGAAATTGCAAAAAGATATAGATATATTGCTACATATTCTAAATATTTGTTTTTTAAGGAAATATTATTGTTTTTTTTTTTTAATATTTTTTTTGCACATATATCATTAAAATATATATATAAATGGTTATTGTTTCTCCCATAATGTTTTAATAAGTCAACTATGTATCCATGTGTGCCACTTTACTACAAAAATGACTTACCAAATTGTAATATACCTTCCTACTAAAAATGACATTTAAAACACCCCATACATATAAAATAAACCAAGGGGCACTAGGCCCATACTTTAACATGCATCTAACAAGACATTTAAAACCCCATAAAATGTAATTGTTTAAGCAACACAAAACATTCATATATTCATTTACACAGTGGAATTAACATAATAAACATAACAAAAAACATATTCATTCATAAAACAACCAACTCGCTGCATACAAAGGATATTCCTCCAAATAATAGGCTTGTTGTTCATTTTTTATCAACAAAAAACCACCCTGCGCTAAGACTATGAGTCCACAAGGAGATATGTCTCTCTTGGTTTTCCACTCTTTATAATCGGCAACCCAAAACCCATGCTCTACTCTAACAACAGTGTTAGTCCACCAATTATATTTCGCACAACCTATACAACCCAAGGAGTGTACCCCCTTCTCTGTCATCCAACCCCTCCAGTTGTGCCATTCTTTTATCAGGGCTCTAGTGCACTTGGTTAGAAAGGAATCTCACAACTAAGGAGTCCATGAACTCTCAGTTGCTCCTAGAGTATTCACAACAACCTTCACAAAACTCTTGTAACATAATCCATTACAACCCAATATGAGAGAGATGTTCATGTAACATAATCCATTAAAATAATAATAAAAAATTTAAAT
>SNQJ01S0062291.1:65060-76851 GCA_010110895.2 Picea sitchensis
TATCAAAACCCTTAATAAATGAGGAGTTAAATGCATCTTAAATATATTTAAATCATCAAATCCAAAACTTCATTTTTAATAATAATTTAAAATTAACTTTTTACATTATAATAATCAAAAATTAATTATTTTAAAATATATATAAACATTATTTAACAAATAATTAAGTAATTTTTTAAATAATTAAATTAAAAAATAAATTTAGACATTCAAATTAAAATTAATATTTATCAACTATTAAATAAAATATCCATATGATTAATATAAATATTTATTTTAATTATCTTTTTAATACAATAATTACAAAATTAATAAATTTATTAAAGAAAGAATAATGTTCTTTAATGGAAGCAAAAATGAAGTGAATAAATTTAGATAAGTAAACCACCCACCCCGCTACACCATCTTCAATACCAAGTAAAATTTATAAACGACAATTAAATCATGGGTTTTTTTATTTCCCATGCACACAGTGCAACTAGTGTTGGGTATAAATGTTGTAGTGATATTTCTTGAAGTAGAAGGGAAGATGACACGTAATTGTTGGCGTGAATGTTGGGGGTTGATGCCTCACCCCTGTTCACCATATTCTTGCACCGCATCCTTTTTTTTCTTTCATAAAAAGAATATTTTTATTGGAAACTTTTATTCACTCTTAATTGAACACTCTGAACAATGAACAATAATTGTTTCCACCATGGATGAGCCTTTGCAAGTGATCAATGCCATGTCTATCACATTGTTGAAGCAGAGAAAGTACAAGAACCTCTTAGATATTGTACTAATGGTGCCTTAGTTGTAGTACTAATGGTTTCACCTGGGTCCTTCGTAAATAATAATAATAACCATATTATTATGGTTCGAAAGGATTTAGAAACACATTTTTGTGGATATTTCTCAGGAAGTTCAGTTTGGTGAGGGAATTATATATATTTAAAGTGGGCATGATGTTTTGGTGAGGACATTTTATATATTTATTGTGGGAATGATGTTTACAGTATCGTTTGTATGGCGGTGACATTTACACTTACACTAAATATGCAATCAAAGGACTTGTGGAGGATTTCAGGCTTCAGTTGAAGCCCTTTAACGTTCAAGTGACGCTTGTATGTCTAGGATTTGTATAAAATCCCCTTCTAAATAGAAGGTAAGTGACCTTGAAGAGAACAACTTTGAAGGATTTAAACTATAACTGAATTATATGATCTAAAAAACACCACAGATGATGCTTCTAGACAATATAAATAGCACCAAAAAACATGGAGTTTTATTTAATTTTATCTTTTTCCAATGTTCTTAGATTGAAAGGATGCACTCGTAGCAGTTCTATTGAAAATTTACAACATACTGAAAAGTGCATGAATTCGTTCAATTTAAGCAGGGAATGTTGTTTCACTTGGTATGTACAAAGACACTACTAAAATTACCTTTGTAAATTTCATAGAGCATCGGAAGCCTCAATATATTTATACAAAATCCTAAAGGTATGTTTATGATATTGTGAAGAACTTCCAACATTGCATCTGTTTACCAAGTGGATTGATCAGTCTTGTATAACCCATCTTTTTTCTTGTTCTTTTTTGTGCATTTGAAATATCGAGAAGCATCAAAAGCATGGTTTATTTTTTAAGTTATGATAATCTTTAACAATGTATATTAGGTCAACCATCACCCTAAGTATGGTGCATTCTGTAAATATACAAGATGCACCATTAATGACGCATCTTGTTAATTTATATGATGCACCAAATTTGTTTGGTGCAAGTCAAACAATTTAATGCATCATGGAAAATTTAAAAAAAAATGAAAACAATGGAAAGTCTAAGATAAATTCTAAATTTTAACTCTATAAAAATGTAAATAAGGAGATAACATAAAATGTAGCATCGATAATGGGGAAGTTAAATAGGGATGATGAGTACCAGAGCTTGTATGGTTCAAAGTACTAAAGGAAATGGAAAAATGAAATTATGGTTTGATAATTTATTTTATTCAACCATATTATGGTGCACATGAAAGTTAGCCTGAGGATCCTGGTGCGATCTAGTCATCATTGCAAGGATCGAGGAGCATGTGGGAGGGAAGACTAACTAAAATTGTAATAATGAGCGGCATTGATATTTCCAAACTAAAATAAAATCCTTAGATATAGATCTTTGTGGACATAGCCTAGAAGGGGGTGAACCATGGTAACACTGTGTTATGTGACTGAATGAATGTGTCTTTGCGTCTGGTTAGTGGATGAATGTTGAATGAATGAAGTAACTAAGTAAATCTGATATTCCACATGCATGCATAGAATGAATGTTATGCTATATGTTAAATGATTTGAATAAAGGTTAAGGTGTAGATCTCGCTCAATCTCAGGTTGTAAAAACCTGAGTCTTGCAGCCACCCATAAAGGTATATCGACTGAGACTCTACAGTACCCTCTGTGTATTGCATTGCCTTATGGGTTACCAGAGGGGCCAATAGTATTTAAGGTCTTTTGTTGGGAAGCTTCCTAGTTATGAACCAGGGTCAATCTGTAATGATCAATAGAATCATAATCCATTAAGACCAGTAAGAGTAAATAGATAAAAGGGAATTGAAACCAATACTACATAAACATAATGTTGTTATATTAAAATTTGAAGTCAAAACCATCTATCATTTAATTTATTTTAACTTTGACAATAAAAAACAAAAATATTGTATGATTAGATAAATAATGTTGTTATATTAAAAGTAGTAGTTTATTTATAACTTGAAGAAAATATATGCATTACTTTAGAATGTGAAGACAATGATGTCACTTTTGGGTTTAAGAAATTATTTAAAAAAAATTATTGACACAAATAATACCAATGGTTTATACATTAACAAAATAATATATTTCATAATAAAATGGAAATTAATCATATAAATTTGCAATGTTTTATCCAAAAATTACAAGATACATATTGAGGAGTTTATAACCCCTAAACAATATTGTTTATTTGTCCTTGATAAATGTAAATAAAGAGTGCATGCAAAAGAACATTTACATAAAGAATAGTATACATATCCAAAACTTATAAACCATAAAAAAATATTATCTATTTGTCTTTCATTTTCTCTTTTCATCTTTATCAACTAAAATAAACAAATTTATAAATGCATTTGTTTTTTAACATTAATTGGATGGACTAGTCTCTTTATACAATATAATGGAATCCATAGACTCTCTTATTAATTATTAATCAAATGTACTCAAATCTTCATATATAAATTATGTTTTATTTTCATATACAATTTAGGTTCTAATTAATGTCAATAAAATGAATTAATTTATTTATACAAATCAATTTAGTTTATAAATGTTATTGAATTTTAATTTGATTGAATTTATAAATACTTCTACTTAATATTAATTAAATGAATTACTTTTTCTATATAATTTGGGTGAATTTATAAATATCATTAAATTTTAACTTAGTTAATTTCATAAATATTTTTGCTTAATTAAGTAAATTTATTTATTTATATAATATGATTGAATTTATAAATAATATTAAATTTTAATTAACTACAATAATTTTTATATAATTTGATTGAATTTATAAACATTATTTAATTAAGTCTAAAAACACTTTACAACTCAATAAGAAATGTTCATGTAATATAATCCATTAAAATAATATCAACAAGGAAACATATTGATTTGTTTCCAAAAACTATGCTATAAATAACTCGAAAGAAGAGTGCGAGTGCTCCACATGTTCAAATATGACACCTACAATAATCACTAGAGGTTAATTATGACACTTTTACTACTATTGAGGATAGATTTAGAAAAGGTGCTTGTAATGTTGGTGTTGTCTTTCCAAAAATGGCACCTCCTCTTAGACCTCTAAAGACGAAATATCAAAGAATGCTTAAAAAAATTCACAAAGCACTCTAACAATAACATGTTGAAACTCGAGTAGAGAAGATGTCCAAAACTAACTTAAAAAGTTGTCCTCTTGCAGGTTGGAAATACCTCCTTGAAAGCTACTCCCAAACCGTTGGTAACTACCCTCAAAACAATGCCTCACCAGTACATGAATATGGTAGAAACTATTAGCATTGAAGTGGCCTAAACTTAGCTGGAAAATAGTGCATGAATATGGTAGAAACTATTAGCATTGAAGTGGCCTAAACTTAACTAGAAAATATGGTCAAGTAGCGGTCCACCTTCAATGTACATAGTAACCAATTTGCATGTCAAAACAAACCTAGATTACTCCAAACGGAGAGCCATTTTAGTCGTCACTAGAAGTCTGTTGTTCCATTTTTAAACTGCTGTACTCACTAAAAGTCTGTTGTTCCATTTTTAAACTGCTATACTCACTAGAAGTCTGTTTTTCCATTTTTAAACCTCCAAGAAAATGCTAGAAAATGCTTATGTCAATGGCTGACCTGATTAAGATTCGTTGATTTTATGCAACGAAGTCTTGCTAGGTCAATGGCTGACCTGAAATGATACAAATTTAATATGGATGCGTTGAATTAAACTTATAGTAAAATTCTTTTTTGAGTTAGGAATAAACTAATCATAGCACTACACTTGTTTGCTTGATATGTCATGATAAATCAACACTATATTTAGGCCCGGATCGTATTGATTGGGACACTAAATTATATGTAGATATGTTGATGTATATGCTAAACCTGTCCCTTTTTTGAAGCAATAGACCGATTACATATCTATAGGATTTACATGGCAATGTGTATCACCTTTGCCAATAGTCCTTTATTCCATACTATGATATCAAAATTTTCTCCACAAACTCTGTATGTAAAGATCCCTAAAATATTCACCAAATGAATCACTCCACACACTGTTAGTAGTTAGGAAAATTATCATATATGGAACTATTACAAAGCATAATGTTTGTAACACATTGAAGTGTAATCAAGCTTGAACACCCCCATCCCAAAAACTCAATGAACACCCCCATCCCAAAAACTTAATGTAAAATAGTTTACACTTTATGATTAGAATTCTTACACATATACATCACCTAGCCTTGACCTTATTAAATGTATCTGCTAAATCCATGTAAGAATCATATAATATTTGTGACATTTTGTTTTCCCTCAAGACTGTAATCATATTTAAGACTTCAATTGCCATTAATGAATCATGTAATTGTGTCTATGATTAATGAACGCATGAGACAAATGGGTGAGAGAGAAGCATTGAAGTACTAGCCATGATACCATGAGTGGAACTGGGAATTTTTAATGAGTACAAATAAGAATCTTGCCCAACAATACAACCTCCACTTTGAATGGAACTAATGGCTTGCTCTTTGTTGGACAGACAATTTTGGATGCAATTTTGGGAGAAAAAACCTAAGGATAAGGAAAGTGTGCAGAAGAAAGGGAACAGAAGGAAAGATAGTGCATGGGATGAAGATAGTGAAAAGACAGAAGGATAAAGGAAGTGAGTGATATGAGAAAGCGCAAAGGGAAACAATGCACCTTTGTAGAAATATAAAAACAACATAAAAGTTGTATAAGGAGAGAACAGTAAAAGTGAGCAAACAGCTAGTTAACTGAAGTTGGCTATGCCATGCATTGTAATGGTCTATTTTGGGATAGAGAAGAATAGGGATTTAAGCCCTATATTTTGTGTATAAATATGTAATGGGTTCGGTGAAAAAGGAGCTAAAGATATATATAGAGAGAGAGAGCTTGTAGAATCTGTAGAGGTTGAGATTATGCAAGAATCATGAATGTAATCAATTGATACGATGAATAAAGACAATGTTGAGAGATACTCTTGCATCTTATGTTCTTTACTTGTTTATGTGTGTTTATGAATGAAGTTGTTATAGTCCGTAGACTAGACTTACTTTATAAATTGATTATGGTGCGATATTCATAAATGATTGTGATAATATATGTGATAACCACACACATAAATAAGCTAGAAGAACGAACAATGATGCGGATATACGCATCCCCTTCCATTACTCCTGCAGAAGCTTGGTCCGTGCACTCCCCATAGTTACCTTGAGTGAGACTTCATCTGTGTAAGAAGGTGATGTCGAAAGGGCCATTTGTTGGTCAAAGTTAGGCAGAAACTAGGGTCTTATAACCCGTGTGTAGACGAGTATAAGCCAAAAAATGGTGTCATTGCTGGGATTGGGACATTACGACTAAGGGGATGTTTTGGAGGCTGACTAACAAGGATATTACCGACTGGTTGGAATGAAAATAATGGGAATTTTTGTGAAACGATAACATGAACCCTCAAATGAGTGACAAGTAATGGATGCAAAAGTATATGTTCACGGATATGCATGAAATTTTCTTTGGCGAATTTCCAAAAATTCTGACTGAGTGGCTAGAAAGGTTGGTAGAGAAGACATGAAGGTTTAGTTTTGCAGTGTCAAAGAATCAGACTCCTGAATCAGTAAGACAGTTGAATTTGGTAAATAACCCAACAACTTGAGTAGTTGATTTTTGGTTAGATAGTGTATTAGGGGGTTATGTGACATAATTTTTAGTAGATTGCATTCAATAATACAGTGTTGAAAAGATATTTTTTTTCAAAGGTCCACACAGAAGGTTATGGAAATCATTCAGTACATGGATACAGATGTTGTTATGAGAAAAACATGTGATGATTATGATCTTCAATGGCTAAAAGGGCTTTGCACACATAGGGGGAGCTAGAGGATGACAGGGGAATCATATGAGAGAAGGAAGCAATGGACAAGGAAGGAAGGGACTGAGGATGAAATAAGGAAACATACTAGAGGAAGACTACGATTTTGGAGAGTTGCATAGAGGACGAACGTACAAGAGGCAAAAGCCTGGGGCTGGGAGAGAATAGCAGCATAGTGAGCCGAAAGAAAGAGAACATTTTTCACAAGTTTGAATGTGGAGATACCATATGTAGGAGGAAAAGAAGAAAGGTATCAGTCTAGCCCAGTAATAGAAGAGATAGTAATTCCTACTTATACAGAATCATGTGCTAAATCCACAACCTTATGTGCATCACCACAATCAGAGATAACAGTTGAGGAGTTTTCAAAATCCATCATAGTTCTAATCAAGGAGTATAGAGTAGTAGTAGTCAGAATACTGGGAGTAGTGTGCAGAGTCAAAGTCAGTATCTGATTCCACCAGCATCACCAAGAGGAGGGACTACACAAGGCAACATGGCGGGAGTATATAATACTCTTAGACTTCCTGAATTCAAGGGAGTGGGGCAGAAGATCCGGAGAAACAGTTAGAAACAACATTTAGAGGTTGTGCATTGGTATCGTATATGAAGTTAAAGAGAATTATGCCTATAGGATAGGCCGAGACTTTGGCAGAGATAAATAAATTTCTATTAAAGGAGTTCAAAACTCAAAAGTCAGAATCATAGTACATTATCAAGCTAAAAGAGATCAAACATGTACAAACATAGTCCATAAGGAAGTTTGATCAGCGCTTTAAGGATGTAATGGGGAGATTGAATTTCAAAATTCCATATCAACAATACCAACAATGGTTTATTGTTGGACTTCTACCACACATTTAGAGGGCCCTGATTCAAAAGAAGGTTATGTCGCAGCTTAAGGTGCTAGATATTGCAATGAAACTAGAGGCATAGTCGACAGGAGACACGGGAGGAATGGCATAGGTTTAGACGCAGTTGGATGCATTAAAAATTCAGTTGGTCGAGATTACCAAACTAAGGGAGAAACAAGAACAAGTTTGGTGTACCAAATGTATGATGGAGGACCATCACAAGGATGAATTCCCATCATTCGCACAATATTTAGCAGCTGGAGTGTCAAATCCACTACTAGGAGGGGGATACTGTGAGCAAGGATGATTTTAGTGGATAAATTTTGCTCATGAGCTAATTTTACATGGTTTTTCCAAAAACGAGATTCACTATTTTAAGAATGATTTGCCCAAATTTTATAGATTAAAATTATTTTACCTTAAAAATCACAAATTTTTTATAAAAACTATATAAAATCCTTAGAAATTTGAATATTTTTACAAAAATATCGCCAACCATTTATAGTTGGAATATGAAGGATCAGTAAGATTCACCAAGGTTTCTACATTTTAAAATAAATTTGCATCCTTAAAATCATCCCTGACTGCGAGATATGTAAGAAATGGGGGTGTCACCCCACAGAGTGTCCATTACTACATAAGTATCAAACTACACCCAACAACTTGTTTTGCAAAATTTGCAAGTTAGTAGGGCATGAAGAGAAGAACTGTCGCGCGCTTGATCTACTAAGGGAACACACATTAGATATGTACAGAATGCAAGAAGAGAATACCGATGTAGAAGGAGGTGGTGAACAATATAACAATCAGAGAGGGTTCAATTAGGGGATCTGAGGGAACTTTGGTAGAGGCATGGGAAGAGGAACTTTTGTTAGAGGAGGACATGAATCGATTATGTGTTATAACAATAATCAAACTGGACACTTGGATTGTAATTTCCAGAATCCGTGTATGACATGCACATAATTTAGATCACTGGATCACATGACAAAAGAATTTCCTTGTTGTTGCAAAGTTGCAAGATGAGGTTCCTACGCAGGTTACTAACAAAAGGGTTCCGATGTATTCTAGTGTGCTAGAATTTTCATCTTTCCAAAAGGAAAGAAGTATCACCCGAAGCACAACCGAGACAAAAGAGCTAAGGGAAGGGTAAGAAGAATGCTATATAGATCTATAATCCATCTATATTGTTATCGTTCTAGCGTAGATTATGAGTTGGCACATACATGAGGTGTATATTTGATGATGTTGGTACATATTGATGAGTCATAGTTGATGAGTACTTGACACATGATTGGTACATACTTGGTACATGGTTGACAGCACTTGTTTATGGTACAGGTTGATTACAGATTGTTTGGTACAGGTTGGTACGTGGTTGATGCACTTGTTTATGGTAAAAGTTGTTGCATGGTTGATGCACTTGTTTATGGTAGAGGTTGATTACAGGTTGAGGTATAGGTTGATGCATGGTTCAGGTTTATTGGTACAAGTTTAGAGCGGTATATCTCACAGTGATAGTGTGACAATGGTTCCATGATTCTACTTCTACTTCAGGGCGGTTGGATGGGGCAAGGACAAGTGGTTGTAGCCACCTTCCGGTTGTAGTTGGAGAACTTAGGGGGTTGTATCCTCCTTCTGGTTGTAGCGAAAGAATTGAGCAGTTGAAGATTCCCTTAGGTTTTAGCCTGAAAACCTGGTGGGTTGGAGCCTCCTTCCAGTTGCAGCTGCAAAACAAAGGAAGTTTGTGCTTCTAATGAATGTAATTCGTCAAGACATATAAGAAAAATCATTCCGTGGTTTTCTCTCGATTTGGGTTTCCACGTAAAACATTGGTGTACTATGTATGTGTGTGGTTGTTCATTTCTTATTTCTCATTATTGGATAATAATACTAAATTGATATAACACTTCGATTAATTTGGATAAAAAATTATTACAATTGAGTTATTACTAATTCACCCCCCCTCTTAGTAATCCAACAATTGGCATCAGATTAAGTTCCTTTAGAAATTAGTTTAATCACTGAAAGGTAGATCATGGAGAGTACCAACATGTATAAAAATGGAATACCATAGTTTGATGGACAAAAGTATGTTTTTTGGAGCATAAGGATGAAGACATATATACAGGCATAGGGATTTCAAGTTTGGCAATCAATTGTAGATGGATACATAGCACCGACAGTTCCACCAACAAATGAAAAAGCAATGAAACTTGGTGAGAATAATTCCAAAGCCAAAAATGCACTTTTGAATGGTCTCAGTGATACGATATTCACCAAAGTTGCACATTGTAAATCCACTAAAGATATTTGGGACAAGCTTTGAAATATTTATGAAGGAGATACAAAAGTCAAAGAAGAAAAACTTCAAACTTACAGAGGTCTATTCAAACAACTAAAAATGAAGGAATATGAGAATATTGTAGCCTACTTCGTATGATTCGATGAAACAGTGAATGCAATCATAGGATTGGGAGAAGAAATCGAAGAATATGTAATTGTTCAAAAGGTACTAAGATCTCTTCCTATGAGATTTAACCCTAAGATATCAGCACTAGAAGAAATATCAGATCTAAACTCAATAAGCATGGACGAACTGCATGGAATCTTTATAGCATACCAAATGAGAACTGAACAGGAAAATACATATGTAAAAGAAACAACCTTCAAAACATTGAAAAGATCAAAGAAAAAGAAAAAATTAGAATATAGCATCAATAGTGACAACTCAAAGGATGATGAAGAAGTAGCCAATTTCATCAAAAGACTGAACAAGGGAACCCATGGTAGGTATAGAGGTAAGATTCCTTCAATTTGTTTTAATTGTGATGGTATTAGTCATTTTGATAACAAATGTCCTCATAAGGAAAAGAGAAATGATGAAGGGAAACACACATATAAAGGCAAAATAAATATAAAGAAAGTTTTCAAGAAAATATTATGCACCAAAGAAGACATCTAATCATCAGATGAAGATGAAGTCAGTGATAGTGAGATAGGAAGAGTTCTATTCATGGCAGTAAAAGACTCTAACAAAGAAGACTCTGAAGAAGAATATGAACAAGCCGAAGAAGAATGTGAAGAAGTCGAACAATAAATTGAAGAGGCAGAAGTTGACTTTCGAGAAGAATTAATGTGTGTCATAGAAGTTATCAGAAGATAAAAGAAGAAGAACATGAAACTACAAGCATAACTAGACAAGAAAGAAGACACTCAAGAACTAGAACTAATGATCACAAAATTGAAGGTTCAAATAGAAGAAGATAAAAGAATTGAAAAAGTACTCAAAGAACAACTAGAAGAAAATGACAGGATCATTGGAAACCTTGAAGCAGATATTGTCACATGAAGAAAAGATATTCAAAAGAAAAATATGCATAATAGCTCAAAAGTTTTGAATGACATTATCAATAGTAAAAAATCTATTTTTGACAAGACCAGCCTTGGATACAATCAGACAGAAAAGGGATCAAGCTCGAAAACAACAGAGAAAGAAACATATCCAAAAATATATGAAGAAACAATCAAAGGGGATAAGAAGATATACAAGGAAGATTACAGGGACACTCCATCGAGAAGATTCAAATTTCAGAATCAACAACCGACAGATAAGACTCAAGAAGAAGGATTCACAAGAGCACCTCCTTTCAGAAGATCCTCAACTCTAAGGTATCAAACTATTTTTTTTGTTTTATGTTCTGTATCTAATAATTTTGAACATAAATCTATGAATTGCATAGCTAACAACAGGAACAATAACTACTTTGAGAATAATACACATAAGGGTTATCCAGGAAGGCCTAGTGAAACACAGAGAAGAAGTTACAACAGGTTTGAATCTTTGAACACTGAAGTGGAATGTTACAAATGTAAAAAAATTGGACATATGGTCAAATATTGTAGAATAGCAGTTCCTCCTAAAGACATGCAACAGAGAAACAATCATCATAGACAGGAACCTCACAAAAGAACATGGATGAGAAAGTAGGATCAATATAGCAATGAAGAATGCACACTCGCTCTATAAGCTAAACAAAAGAAACATGGTTGGTATGTTGACAGTGGATATTCAAAACACATGACAGGTGATAGACACAAGTTTCTTACATTAAAAAAGGAAAGAGATGGATCAGTCTCCTTCGGAAATGATGACTCAGCCAAAATCATGGGAAAATGCATAGTTTGAATTGGGAACAAGAATGAAAAGGAAAAAAATGTTCTACTAGTAGAAGATATGAAACATAATATTCTAAGT
>SNQJ01S0062291.1:82966-93000 GCA_010110895.2 Picea sitchensis
GAGGTTTTAATGGCCTAAAGCCGACATAAATAAAATAACATTACTAATCTAAATCACAACTAATGGCCTAAAGCCGGCAAAAATAAAATAACATTACTAATCTAATATGCCCCAATTAAGTGGTAATGAGCCAATATTAGGGCTTAACAAATCAGTGCTTCTAGGAAAATGATAATATAACTGTGGACTGGACTAGAGATTCACATCCTAAATGAATTATCTATAACCTTTCAAGGGGAAAATAAAAACTGCAAGGTATTTTGAGGACTAAAACAAACAATGTGCAATTCAGAACAGAGTATCCACCCAAAAGGAGAAATATCCACATTTATCTAAAGTTGTGCATTTCAATATAACAAGAAATTTAGGTGACATACAAAGTGTGCAGAAATTACTATAAAACCGATCTATTCATAACAATAAATTTTAAGGAGGAATGTATGATAGTTTAGAATCTCTGCGCAATGATAACACAATATATAATTTCTGGATAGAAGATTATATAGGAACATCCAGATCAATTGTCATAGTAAGTATTTCGATAGCCATGTATTATAAACAACTAAAACCCTTACAATATTGTATCCAAGGATATTATTTTCGTTGTTAACCTTCGATTTCACACAATTTACAACAATTTATAAAAACTTGATTATATAATTAAAATCCAAATGCAATTACAAATTCCACAAAATACCGTAACTGATGACGAATATGGGCCTGTAGATGATCCTCGCCAACTAGTGTTCCTTCCGACCTCCCTCTTGCTAATCGTTGAGACTTCACTAGTACCTCCCAGCCAATGCTTAGGGTACTCTTCTTCCCCCTTAGCCCCCCGAGCCATAAAGGGACCACACACTCACAACCATAAATACTCTAGCTCCCAACTTGCCTCGCAAGGTAGAGCCACCCTCAAGATGGGTAGCCCAACTCTCACAAGTAAAACCATTCAAAAATTTTGTAGCATAACTTTACCCATAGCGAGTGTGTTATTTTCCCATCTTTTCCATTTGATTTATAAGAGTTTCTTTAATGAAACATTCCCACTTGCACAATTAATTCTTTTTTAATTAAATAATTTAGAATTATTTCCTTCTTACACTTGTCACCCTCTCCCCAAGTTGCACAAGAAACTCCACATTTTATTTAATTAAATTCAATTTCCCTCACCCTTCATAAAAGCGCTCCTTAAATCACTCCTAGTTGTCTGCGTTACATAGTTTCCAACTCCCCTATCACCTAGAGTGCTTCATCCTGCAGGGGTTCCAATTTATGCATAATAATCTTTTGTTATGCTTTCATCTATTCTACTTCAGCATACAAGTATATGTTAGCCAGAATTGTTGTTAGTAGTTCTATAGGTGGTAAATTTTTAATGCTCTCATTTACTTGGTGGGCCTTCACTTGCACGCTCCTTATCTTATCCTCCACCACCTTCAAATTTGGATTCATCATGAGATGGGTCCAAATATGTGTGCTCTTTTCGCACATCCTTGTGCATTCTTATTCTAGGATTTTAATTTTTGCAGCTTATGTTACAATTCCATCAACTTCTCTTTCATTCTCTTACAAATTTATTCCTACAATTGTGACATCTGTTGAGCTACCTCCTCAGTGTCATCCTTTATTTGGTACCTGATATTATCCATATAATCATTTATCAGTGTATAAGAAACCAGTTCCTTGTGCACTTTATTATTTTTCACATAGATGGGGTTGGTATTGTACCCTTTCCTTTTCTTTTCTCTCCTATATTGGGTATTATCTGTTGTGTTTGTTATGCTTATGGTATTGTCTCTGGTGCGTCTCCTACACCATTTCCTTGATTGTGGTCCTAATAATTCCCTAGAGTGTTGCATTGTTCTACCTCTTCATTTCCAATTTACTGTGTCTTAGTTCCCTCTGCAGGAATCTTCCAATATGGGTCCCAATCCTGCATGATCGGTTGTATATCTTCTTTAGTAACCTTGTACTTCATCTGGACCAATTCCTCTCTCAAATCCTTCTTTTCTTGGACATATATATGATGTCGTTCTGCTTGAAACTACGCGACTGGTGCATATACTTCCACCAGTTATGGTGCTATGCACATTTTTTACTTAATGCACTGTCAAACCATTTCAACATAGCTAAAACAATCTATGTTATTGTCTTCTTTTCGTCATTTGTTCGTTGTATGCCATATGTTCTAGTACTTTGTTGCTAAACATGGTTTTCCTCTTAGGCCTAGGAACTATGTGTCCTCTGGCTCTTCCCATGTTGTGAACGCAAGAAAAATTAGAAGCCATGGGTAGTGGAACATAATGTCTCTATCTTGTGCGTTTGCGCAGTCAATAAGAAATTGGTTTAATAGGAAGGGTTCCCAGCTCATCGAGGTCCCTTCCACACACTTCTTTGTCATGACTATTGCTCCTGCTAACACTTGGTCCTTCTTGCATTTATGTAATAACTTGCATGCTAATTCATGTGTTACAATTTTGATAGTTGGGATGCATATGATTGGCACATCCAGGCCACACACCCATCTAACTATGCAAAAATTTGGTTTCATGGCCTCTAACAAGGCCCTGTCTCTCTTTTTTTCGGAAAACATCGGGTGGGATATTCCCCCTTTGTTGGTAATCATGTGATACTTGCAATCAAATCTATTTCTATCGAGATTGTCCTATCCATCCATAGATACCCTCCGTGCACGCAATATAGGATCAACTTAACCTATGCATTTACTTCATTGTTATGTCCAAAGTGTGGGATGTTGAACAAGTTGAGTAGGCATGCTCGCTCCAACTCTCTGGCCCATACCTAGGGTACAAGTATGCTCTAGATTTTTGTTGGGTATACTTTCAACTCTAGATAATGACGGGGCATAAGTTCAGGAAACTTCTCCACGTTTGTAATGTCATGGTATGCATATATGAGTTGTGGCACCTTCCCCAACATATCTTCATCGATGATGACCCATTATGGTATGTCTAGTGTCACCAATGTGTGGATAACATTCTTCGGCAATGTCACAGGTGGGGCATCATCCTTTATTGGTGGAATGTGATTGTGGGGGAACCTCGGCTCTGATGATGATGATGCTCTCAGGGTCTCCTCGACCTCTATTACCTCTGGTTATATAGGTGATACTTTTGTGCGAGCCTTCTTTGCTACATGTATTATTTCTTTTGGTGGTTCCATTTCTGTAAACCTGGTAATTCTTGACAACAGCTTTGGCTCTGTGTCTCCTTTTTAGCTCCTCTCTTGTTCTCTTTTCATCTTACCTACATGCATCTCATAGTAACAATAACTAACTCTTGTCGACCCTCAACTGCTTTTATACCCCCTTGTCAATTATTGATCTCCCTTCGTGCCTTATCTAACTTACCAAATCCACCAACAGGATTGATTGAATGTTTGATTAAATGTTTCTTTACTACTAAATCCATCATTGGATTTTTTCCTCACTGCTAGTCTATCAAGATTTCCTGTGGCTTTTTCCATTTATGATCATAAGATGGTTTTATGACCTATCATCACCACATTGTAGCTGTCATTTCTTCCCTTATTGTGTTTTTAACGATCTTGTCAGTACTAAACTTTGAACTATTCTAGTTTCCTCTTTCATTTACCCCACAACTATTTTTCTTATGTGTATTGTTTTTTTACTTGGCGCGGTTTCATCCCTCTATATGAAAATCTTTCCTTGTTCACAGTTTCTTATGCCTTTGTACTTTGTAATTTTTTTTATCTTTATCTTTTTCTACTTTTTTATTTCTTTTTATTTGTTTCACTTTCTATTTCTTTTTATTTCTTTTTCCTACTATTGTACACTACTATAGTACATGTCTTCTTCCATAGCTCACATTGTTGCGTAAATTCTCATCCCTCTTTATAGGGTTTCAACCAACTTTCATTCACCATTCCTCCTAGGAGTTCTCCATTCATTGTTTCCATCTACGTAGAACTTGTCCCTGTCACCTGCTTAATAACATATGGGCCTAGCTACTGTATTCAGAACTTTCCAGGATGTTGCATAAACTTGTTGTCATACAACAATAGTAATTCTCTAACTTGGAAAGTCTCTTTGGTCTTTTGAACTTGTTGGTAGAATCCCGCAACAAATCTATCGTCCTCAAGTTGTAATAATTGTAGCGATCTCTCCGATATTTCACTATAGTACGAAATATCAGTGAAAGTTGCAATGCGCAGACTCGGCACAATAAACTCGATTGGAATGATTGATTCTTGTCCATAGACCAATCTAAAAGGGGTCTTCCCTATCAATTTTTTTCTTGTGGTCTTGTATACCCATAACACTATGGTAACCCTTAAGTCTCAATCATCTCTTCCTACATTACATATCTTTGTCAGCGCATTCTCTAAGATTTTATTAAATTCTTCTACTATGTCATTGGCCCGAGGATGATATGGCATGGTCCTTTGATGGTGGATTTTAAATTCTTCGGTCAGTGTCGTACTTCTCTTATTGATGAAGTCTGTTCCTTGATCACTGAACAAAGTGCGCATGTAACATCCAATTCCACTGATCACATTCATACATTGACTTATTATTTGAGGACACTTGCGAGAAAGTGATCCGGTTTAAAACATAGTACATTATGACTATCAAATTTTTTTATATGTTTATGTTATGACTGAGTATTGAAATTGATATGTTATTTATATTGATGTATAACATTTATAGGTATTATGATGAGGTTTCCTAACTGTGAAGGAAGCATGGCATGATGAATATCTTGATTGCATCAACATACTTCCTTGGACTCTGGATTGAGTCAGGGAGTGGATTAGTGACTTTGATTATGAGTACTTGTTTTATTTGTGCATGTGTTATGATGATGATTCAATTATGGATTTCATGCATATGATTTATTAATGTTATATTTGTTAGTGGATGCAGACATGGTGACGCTTGCTAATTCGACTCACATTTGGAGGAAAGGGGTTGTATATAGATATCATAGGGATGATAGAGAGGTGTGGAAGCGTCTCTGTTACAACTTACTAGCACTCACGTCGTGGCCTGGACTGAAGGTTAACAATTATCTTGTTCTGATAGGTTCCCGATGTCATGAGGGCAGACTGCGACAATCATTCACAAAGATTTATGAGGGACCCACAATAAGGAAGATTTCTTATTCCTCAATAAGCCCTTAGTCTGACATAAGGTCGACAAATGGATTATTGACTCTAAGCTTCATACAACTTCCAAACTAATTCAATTGGCGAATGACACCCTTGGAGCATGCCAGTGCATCTTAAGATAATCAACCTATAAATCCTAACTAAGAGAAGAGTCATAATCAAACTCCAACTATAAATTAGTTAGGAGACATAATAAAAGAGAAATTGGGGAAATAAGGGACAACTAGTAGAAAATCTAGGAAATAATTTAGGAGTGTGAGGGAAAATGCTTAGTTATTTAAATTAAAAAGGATTTAACATGTGCAACTTGGGAAAAGTGTGACATGTGTTGGGGCTGAATAATCTTTAAATTAATTATTAAAAATTAGATAATATTACATGAGAATACATGTGTCAAACCAATTTTTTTTATAAAAGAAAGGTAAGGAAGAAGGAGAGATACTCTATTACTGGATGAATGAAATGTTGTTGAAAT
Source organism: Picea sitchensis (assembly GCA_010110895.2). Taxonomy (NCBI): domain Eukaryota; kingdom Viridiplantae; phylum Streptophyta; class Pinopsida; order Pinales; family Pinaceae; genus Picea; species Picea sitchensis. Next base: position 88,593 of record SNQJ01S0062291.1, read on the forward strand.
TTCTATTGACTAAGTTTACTTGTGTGAGTTGGGATTCAAGATTGTGCAAGAGGTAGAAGCCTCTCCTTATGAGAGAAAACTTGAGCTAGTTCGATCTGAGTTTTTTGTGTGTGACCCCTTTGCGGCTCGGGGAACTAAGGGGGAAGAAGAGTACCCCTAACATTCGCTAGGAGGTATTGATGTAGTATTAGTATTTGTAAGTAAAGGAATTGACTTTGTGCAAGGTTTCAAGTTCAGAGCATCCTCCACCATTCACATTTTTGGTTATGGTATTTATTTGGTTTTAGTTAATTTAGCATTTATTTGTATGTTTACATTTTTCCAATAGAATTTATTTATATGTGTACATACACATGTAATTTGGACCAAAAAGTATAAAAATTAGGACTTCTTAGGTAGTTTATATATATTATTGTTATCCTAAGGTGAATCAATTGGAGGTATTCGAGCCATTCTCGTGTAAATTTTACATATATTGATTATTCATGCATAGATTATAGGGATATCGATTTGGCTTTTGAACGTACATGCACTCTAAGTTTAGATCGAATTATTATTTTTGTTCCTATAAGAGTTGATGAATATGCATATGCATGGACTATTTTAGTTATGTTCTTTTTTAGAGAAAAAGGGGGATTTGTGTATGAACTAATTGATCTTTTACACTAGTTATTCTTAAAAAGCATTCTTTAGTGATCTGGTTATGATACTTTGTTTTTTTAAGGAAATAAAGTATTTCGTCGGCCGCTTTATTATCTCCTGGATATTTTCAATTAGTTCCTACCTCCACCGAATTTAAACACAAATCGAGTGCTCAGGAATGTTCAAATAATATATATATGTACTTATTTTTATAGTTCAAATGTATTTCCTTGACGCGTTGTACAATGGGTGAAACTCGTGGGTGTTTTTGGCACGCTTACTTATCACTTGTTTCCTTAATATAATATTAAGAACTGGTGTAAACTGGTTGAGATGTTATCAAATAGAGATTGGATTTTACATGTGAAAAATAATTACGTGATTTCTTTAGGAGTTATATAGGTAATTGCTTAAACTGTCGAGCGACGATCTCTTTTATAGTTTATGTTAATATTTGTATTAATGAAATATGTTATGTTAGTATTTGATGAATTATGTTAAAACAAGAAAAGTTAGATGTTAATTGTTTTTAATTAAAAATAAAATATAATTACATATATATTTCTATTATTGATCCATTATATTATTAATTGGTTATTTACAAATTACAGAAATGATTCCTCATAATTAATAGCACATTATTACTAACATTATTGACTTAAAATGATAATTGATATTATCGACTTGTTAATAACTTTATAATGATGATAAGAAAGTGAAGTGGTATATTCATTATGTTAATAAGTTTTTCAAATGTATAAGACACTTGTGAAATCGGTATATTAAACTATGCGCAAGTTACACAAACCTAATAAGGTAATTAGATATTACATATTTAAGGAATTGTTTACCTTTATTTTATCGACGCTTTAGATAGATTCTTGGAAATTGGATGAGGTGATAAAAAGGTTCTCGTTGATAAAAATGCTAAAAAGAGTAAGTTTTGCTAAGTCACACATATTGTTCTCTTAAAAAAAAATTATCCAATAATATCATTATTAATGTTTATTACCGAATAATTTATTAACAGTTCATGATGTAAATGGAGGGTTGTTACATATGGTATTAGAGCACAGTTCAACTCAGTCGTTACGCTTTCCGCTGCTTTATATTTAATAATTAAACACGTATCACTAATGTAAACTAAATTTTGTGTATGACATGTATCATGGTTAGAGGACAATGGACAAGTAGACATTAGGGTGTGGGAGGAAGAGGTATGCTTCCTTCGAGTACATCCACACCCAAGGGATCTTCTCCACAGGGAGAAGATAAAACTAGTGAGCACGAGTAGGTTGCAATGGGACATGTTGTAGGTATGATGAGATATTTTTAAAGGATATCAGAGTCACTGAAAAAACACCTTGATTGGGATGAGGGCACAGAATTTGTGCTAAATGAGGGTTCACATCGTCGTCTTATAGTTAGTAGTAGTGTTCATAGAGAAATTGATAAAGTAAAATTTCCCGAGTTCTAGGGTTCCATGGACGGATTAGCCATCAAGGCTTGATTGGAGAATATGACAATGTGCTTTGCATTGTGCAATTATACCTCTACCATGAAGGTATGCATGGTGATATTTCAACTAAAAAGGATTTCACTTCTTTGGTGGAAGAGACTCTTACCACAATTGAATATTGTTGTTGAAAACGTGTCATGGGAATTGTTCGAGGAGCGATTCCGAGAGAGGTGATGAGTGATTCCAAGAGAGGTCCCCATCTGATGAGTTCATTGTTGGACACACTGATCACACTGAGAGGGGGAGGTGAATTAGTATGATGGCTATTTTACACTTCTCAGAAAACTTTAGTTAACAATCACCATTGACAACATCATTACTTATTACTTCCATTAATATTTAGTTTCTTTCATGTAAATATATATCAATGAAATACATTAACAATAAAGAGCTATGCATTATCACAATAAATAAAACAAGAAACACCAGATATATGTATAAGTTTATTTTGTATTACTAACTGCATTCCTTTGGTTTTATCAACACCAACTAAAATAGAGCACCAACTCCAAGAAAACACCAACTCTGAATGCAAGGCCTAGCCTGCATATCTCAGCACCAACCGAGATGTGAGGAATCCAATCCTCAAGTATAAGACCCAACTTGTAGATAGAAATAAATCTGTCAAGTTGTACCAACAGTCTATACCAACATAAGTGTATCAACTATGCACAACTTGTCACAACAACCTGTATCATCAATCTCATCATCCAAATATGATATGTAAATCTGTAATAGACCTGGTGTATGTGATCATAGACCTACAAACCTTCCTTAACTTCAACAACAAGAGACTAGAATTTTCATCGAACTTTACTTTAGTCTCACATGACTAATTTTGTATTAGTCAACAACTCTAACTTGAAACAATCATAATTATGTACGTATAATGAATAAAGGTATGAAAATGGTACACAATATTTTTCAATTTTTTGTCAGTAATTCCTTCATGTTTCACTGCTTGGAACCTCCGAGAAAATGAGTTATGGAAAAAATGGCAGACCTTGTTGAATTATGGATTATTCTAGAGAGAAAATGTAGAGCATGCCATGAGTGGAATATTTTTTGTATGGATCTGAAAATGGTACAAAACATACGAAAGAGTGTACTATAACCAATGCATTTGGTCTCACTGAATTTGGATATGTTCTGAAGAAGTTATGACATTTTTACCCGGAACACCTTAGAAAACATCATCAAAAGACTTTAGCCTCCCTTGATTTTCAGCCCTCTTTACTTCACCTTCCCTTTGAAATTCACTTTAGATTTTCTTTGGTTACCTCAGTCACTTGTACATATTCAATATTCTCAATATAATTCTAATGGGATATCGTTTCTCTCCTATTTATACTCTCCAAGTAGCTTCTTCTTGAGGTATCCACTTAACCACTTTGTCCACTTAATGATAATTGTTCTCTAGTTACCAACTGAATGAGAACTGTGACCTCACAATGAGATCTCTATCCCTTAAAACCCATATTTTTTCATAAAAAACATGAAAATCAACCCTCAAATCAAAATGTGGTGCTACCGGTAGCACCATTTTTTGTAACCGGGTCAAAATTACAACTTTTTTCAAGCATGGGCTTAAAGGATTAAATGGATTCTCAAACAAACTTTAAAATCAACCTTGAAATCAAAAAGTGGTGCTACCGGTAGCACCATATTTTGTAACCGGGTTAAAATTACAACTTTTTTCAACCATGGGCTTAAAGGATAAAATGGTTTCTCAAAATAAATCTAAAATCAACGCCCAAATCAAAACGTGGTGCTATTAATAGCACCAATTTTCCTAACCGGGTCAAAATTACAACTTTTTTCAAGCATGAACTTAAAACATAAAATAATTGCTTAGAAAAAACATAAATTCAACACCTAAATAAACACAACTCTACCTAAAACAAAATGTTTTTCTAAATGCTAAAATTATATCTAATTACGACCTAGTTCAAACTATGACCTTGACAACAAAGCCCTACATGAATAAAAACACCCAAAATTAGATCTAATCTGTCCCTTGAAAATTTATTTACTAACATTTTTTTTCTTAAATTTACATTAAAAAATAAATAAAGAAAAAAGATAAAATCTTCACAAATATATATTTTTTAATGAAGACAAGAACACATTTAAAAAATGTATTCAAAATCCAAATTTTAAAAAAAATTAACAAAACTTAAAAAATGGGGAAAACCAAAGAAAAACTAAAATTAAATGAAAAAAATTAAAATTTGGCGAGAAAACAAT
>SNQJ01S0062292.1:27427-41511 GCA_010110895.2 Picea sitchensis
AGTTTAGTTAGTTTTTTGTTTTATTTCTTGTTCATAAAATTATAAAATCAACAAAAAATATCTCGCTGTGTCTTAGGGCAGAATACAAATGATTTTTTCAGGTTTTCATTCAAATCTGTAAATTGTAAATATTGTGCATTTTGTGAATAAGATTTATTTTAGTTAGTAGTTATATATTTAATTAGTTAGAGTTAGTATAATATTAGATAGTAGATTTTATATATAGAATAGTTAATATTGTTTTAGTTTGTTTTAATAGTTATTTTTAGTTAGATTAGTTTAGTTTGTTTTAATAGTTATTTTTAGTTAGATTAGTTAGATTAGAGTAGTTTTATTTTTTGTTTTCTTAGGACCTTAGATCGACTAACGGAGCCGCTAAACCCATCAGGGTGGTTCATCCCAAACGGATTGGGTTATTAGACAACCCCGGACCGGTTCCACTCTCCCAGTTGACGGACGGTCATTTTCGCCTGTCAACAAATGGTGCTAGAAGGAGGGCCTGAAATAAATTAATGGTACGAGGCGGTCACAAGACTCCTCCACCACCTAATCGCTCACCTATAGTGACTAGAATCCATTCAAATGATAATATTCCCCTTCAAACAACAACTTCAACTGACGATCCACGGATCACAGTTGAGCCAACAACCCCTAATCCTACAGGTGGTGACATACAAGAGAATGTCCTTCAATCTCTTATAAAAGCACATAGTGCCTTAGCCTGGGGCCAACCTTTGGATTTCTCTGATATCAGAGAACAATTAGGAGGCACTGATCTCACTTTGAATCCTTCAGATCCAATCCTAAATCCTGCTGCAGGAGGATCTGGGATACCTCCTTTACCACCTCCATCATCTCCTTCCTCTTCTGGTGGAGATTCCTCTGACGAAGGCAATTCCCCTTCTCAGCCTTCCACACCCACTACCCCAATGGAAAATCAGAACAACCCTGCTAGACCTTGGCTTGATCACGATGCCGTAGCTGTACCTGGAGCTCAACATCCTTTACCTAAACACCCAGAGAAATGGCTTCCCAAGTTTGACCCTGACTCAAAACAGATCGCTGAAGATCACATTAAAAAGTTTATGTTAGCCATAAGACTCCGCAATGTCGAACACGAAGACGTCGTCTGTAGGTTGTTCCCCTATACTTTCGAGGGCAATGCATCCACATGGTTCTTTTCCCAACAACCCCATACCATCGTGTCTTGGGAAAAGTTTGAGTCATGCTTTTTGGAAAAGTTCGGAGACGGTAAGCCTACAGAAGTCCTAGTCATGGACCTTTCCAGCTTAAGAATGAACCCAAAAGAAAAAGTTAAAGACTTTAATCAAAGATTCTTAACACTTAAAAACCTAATCCCTATGGATTCTATGCCCGCTGAGAGTCTTATAATAGCATACTACACTAAAGATTTGCATCAAAGTATAGCTATTTGGGTTAAATGATCTAAGAAATCCACGTTATTAGAAGCTTTCGAGGAGGCCAGCCAGATCAAAAAAGATATACTTAGTCTTAAATACTCTACTAGCAACGAAACAAAGACTAGTTCTTCTTCCAAAAAGAAAATCGATGCCCCCAACATGAATAGAAGTGGTTGGTTGCACATCTTCAACATGACTTGCAGAGGTTGGTGATGGATCAATAACATGACTCGCAAAGGCTACAAACCTGTTGCCATTATGACTAGCAGTGACTAGACTTTTTCCCCCAACATGACTTGTAGAGGCTTGGTGCTTTCCCCCAACATGATTTGCAGAGGTTGAGGAACTATCTCCAACATGACTTGCAGAGGTTGGTGATTTCTTCTTCCTATTCTTCCTCTTTCTATTTCGTTTAGACTTCTGATTACTAGTAGCTATACTTTCACCAGGGAAGGTAGAAGGAGGAGGAGAAGACTTTGCTGAAAAAGGAACATCAACATGATGCCCATGACATAAGGTGCTTAATTGAGAAGTGTCAAGAGAATTAGGGACATTTGTAATGGTACCCAACCAAACCGGTAATCCCACATTCAACCCAGGAATGTACAAAGTGGCCATCAAAGGGACATCAATGTTTCCGAAAAAAGGAAAAGCACAAGAATCCCCTTTTGAAGGGGTTCCTTGGTTGGTATCATCGAGAACTTTAGTCATGAATATATTATGCATAGGTTATCCCCTTGCGGGATCATTCAAGTCCGTAAAAGTCTCACACACTTACTCTGGGGAACCAGTGGCATAAAAAACAACGACTATAAAGAGGTGGCTCCACGTTTCTAAGCGGAAGACCGAAAAGTCCTCACGACCGGCGGAGTGGACGGTCTACCACCTTAGGTCAGAGACCCAGAGTAATGACTGACCAACTCACTATGGAAAAATAGGGAGCACAGAGCACACACTAAAATTTTCCTAAATATAAATCAAGCAGTCAACTAACTAGTGGGAAGGGAAGTTACACCAATTGACACTAGAGCAACTAACCGATGTAAGTGAAACTTGAACACGGAAGCACCCTCCAGGTATAATCTACGAAGCATGATCCGAAGTATGCCCTAGGTACCGTGGTATACCCCCACAGTCACCTATGTAGTCTGTAAAATATGGGCAACTAGGTTTCCCACTCACAGTCAGTTACCAGGTGGGTACAGTTGACATTCAGGCAGATCGTACTGAGTAGGATAACAAGTCTGAAGCCCTTCAAGGGTATCGAAAGAAAATGTTCCATAAGATAATTGAGGATATCGAACGGATTCAACGTCCATGGAGATCCGTAGGAAAATGCAGTTGGTATTGTTCTTGAGAAAGACCCTCAATATAGAATCCCCACTACGTTCAGTCCAACTTGGGACGGGTTATCTCCTCTGCCTTTCCTCATGCGACCTTGTGTTTATCCCCTATGTTATAGGGGGGTCCCAACTAACTCTTACGACACTGGACTTAAAGTACTCCCTAACTCAGACTCCAATGCTTTTTTTTAAGTTTCCTTGAAGAGTTTCCTCTTCGCACCTAATTGAAGGCCCTAAAACCCTAAACTAGTCGGTGAACCCTACAAACATAAAGTCTAATAAATTTTAAGTTAAACGTTGATTTTAAGGCTTGATTTACACAAAGCATGCGGTAGTGCAACAGATCTTGTTAAGACTCTTGCAAAAACCGAAACTTATAAGAACACTGGCAAAGAAGGATTATCTTGCTTATTTTTCTTTTGAAATTCTTTCAAGATGAGAAGAAAACACAACACTATGATAATTTTTATTTTTTTTCAAATAACAATGCAAAGCAAATGCGAAGAAAGAAAGAGACCTAAACAACTGTTTTTTTATATATATATTTTCTTCCAATCAAAGAAGAACTAACAAAATATGCTAAAAGAAACTGATTTTTCTTAAAATTCAAGATAAAAATAAGCTAAAAGAACTAGGTTTAAAAAAAAAAATGCAACTCATTTTTCTTAAAATTCAAGCTAAAAATAAGCTAAAAATGCTAGGAAACACAAGAAGACTAAGGAAACAAGTAAATTGGAACTTATACCCAAGCTATGGCCACAGACAAAGACTCTGACTGATTCAAGAAAGTCTTGAGAAGTTTGAACTTCTATCAAAAAAGAGGCAAAATCTCTCTTTATTAGAAATACTTTCATGAAATAGAGACACGGTTTGTTGCATCAACAACCTGTGTATGTATGCGGGTTTTCTACTGTGCAGAGCACATATGTACGTGGGCTGACCCAAAACTAGGTGCGTACACCTATGAGTCTTTTAAAAAATAAAAATACAAGGAAGACTTACAGGGTAGGGAAAGATGGTATGCACCTTGCAGGTGACCAGAACCCCTTGACAGAATTAGTAAACTTGATTGAAACTTGAAATAAAAAAAAAAACAATCAATCAACCCAAAACCCCTTAAAAAACCCTAGAGAGATCCCCAATATGGTCGCCAGTTCTTCTAGCGGGAAAATCCCCCCTTTAACTACACCAGGCTTTAAGATGTAGACAAAGTGAATGACAATCTAAAATTTAATCGATTCTCTATTCTACCCCAAACATACCAAAACAAACAAAAATAAAGCAATAAGAGAAGAGATTAGGTAATTGTACCTTTGATCCCACGTTTGGTGATGATCTCCTCAAGCTTGGTAGTGCCAATGACTTCACGTCTCGTCCCAAGGCTGGCCTGCATCCAAATATAGGAAAACAAGGACTACAAGCATTCTATTATATTCATGGGTTAGGGTTAGATATTAAATGCTAAGTATAAATCAATGAAAGTACGCAAAATATCATCATTTGGGATAGGAAAATGAGATTCTTTTATTCATCATACAAAGACTAAAAATTATAATCCGTGTCGACCACCATTCCATGAACCTAGTTCGGGATCCTCTTTACCATGCTCCAAGTGCACCTTGAATTGAATTATTTTCTCAATCTCCTGATCACCTCAAGGAAGGGAGTGAATTGAATGGAGGAAGAAGGGGATGATGAGGGAAAGCTAAGGCAATATCTCACAAAAGGTAGCAAAACCTTGGGCAAGGAGGGGAAGTGAAATTGGGCAGAGTTTCATTGTTCTTATGCTTGGATGTGAAATGAGACCCCAACACCTCCTTTTATATAACAAAAGGATGGTTATTCAGTTGGGTGACGGGATATAACAGGTGGATTAGTTGGGAAACTTCCAATAGCCCGTGAATTTCAATGAATTCCTTGCAACTTTTTAATTTTTGCAACTTTTGCAAGCATACGTGGGTTGTAATGGTGCAACAAGCATATGTGCACAAGATGTAGTGGTGCAAAAATAATATGTACATGAGTTGTAGTGGTGCAACAAGCGTATGTATGCGGGCTATAATGGTGCAGGGCACATACGTATTCTAAAAAATGTTTTTTTAAGAAGAGCTTCTCGGCAGCACTTTGGAAAAATATGCAAGTAAGAGGGCCAAGGCCATGTATGTATGAATATGGAATTTTAGGGATATAATAGTTATATGCTGAAATTTTGGGACAACAAGGTTTCTTGGTAATTTCCCTCTTGTCTCGAGGCTTATTTAATCATATATTGTGACTCTTATTTAGGGTTATATAACAATTGTTTTGTAGTTACTATTTGTTGGAAACCTTTCCTTGACTTGCACTCACTCTCCAACAAGCCTCAAGACCTTGTAATAGTGACCTATAGTGGTGTTTCCTTCAGCTCTTGGCCTCTTCTACTGCAATCCCCTTAGGGGCATCCCTTGTGCTGAAATTTTCTATCACTAAATTGAGGGTAATATCTATTGAGGTGACAATGATAGGTATCCTAAATTATGTCACACATTTATTCCTTGGTTTGGAATTTTCCCAAACTACAAACTATGCGATAACATACCCCAAGAAGATGCACTTCTAACTCCTTGCATTCATATTTTTTCTTTTGTCCTTAGGAATTCATAGTAGGTGTAACCAAAGACCATGATATTCCTCATCGAAGGAATTATACCATACCACATTTCATAAGGATCCTTGTTCCCAAGAGCATGAGACAAACTCCTATTTTTCACATATACTACACATAGAACGACATCAACCCAAAACATCAATTTTTCATTTTTGAAAAACATCATGGAACAAATCATATTTAAGAGAGGCATGTTCATTCTTTTAGCTGCACCATTTCATCGAGGATTGTATGGAACCGTGGTTTGATGTTGAAACCCATGTTGGAAATGATAGTTATGACAACATCATCCCACTCAGTTATGACAACATCATGGGTTGAGTGTAATCATCCTTGCAGAGTGGGGGTGGGGAGAGTCAGAGTTAAGAAAGAATGGGAGAAGAGGGAATTTGAGTAGGAAGGGAGGCACGTTTTTATAGTTAGCAACAAGGGAGGAAAGCCATATTTGAGTGTTGGGAAATAGTGTCCAACCATACTGGGTACTAAAGAAGTCTTGCTAAAGTTGGTAATTATGCCAATAATGAGGATATTATGCTTGTGAGAGATTCTTGTTGATGAAATTACCCAAGAACCAGTGGTGATTTTAAGAATCCCCCCTAAATTTATATGTATAATAATTGGGCGAATCCCCATGATACATAGGAAAAATTGAAGGCTATTTTATCAATAATATAATATGTATATATAATTTTTTGGCGAATCTTTTAGTCGATTATATAATCTTGTAAAATATTGGTGAATCTTTCACTGAATTATAAAATCTTGTAAAAACTTGGCGAATCTTTCACTGAATTATAAAACTTGTAAAATCTTGGCAGATCTTTCACTTAATTATTAAACCTTTAAAGTCTTGGTGATTTTTTGTAAATAAGTGTTCTTCCTTGTCTCGTATGCTATCTTAGTTAATATATCATAGAATTCATATTCCATATGATGGATGATATAATACAAAGTGTTCTGGAATAACCCAGAAATTTGCAGCTTGTGTGTAAAGATCCACGGGATCCACTTTTGCATCTACTTCTATTGGTATGAGAGTCTAGAGATATGCCAAAGTGTAATAAACTACTTATGAAATATAAAAATGCAATTTCCAGCGTGTATATAAATCAAAAGATAGTCATGCAACAACCAAATGTAAGCATCGTTTCTATTTTATACTTAAACTATCAATAAATTCCATATAACATGTTTTTTTTTTCAATTTCAGTGTATTAACGTAATTTCTTTCTTCCTTTCTCCCTTACCTCTTTCTTCATGGCTTGGGAACTATCAATAGTATTACTAATTTATACTCCTGAAAACTAGTTTTAGTATATTTAAGTGCATAAATTTCAAGATATTACAAATATCATAAACCAATGAATAAGGAATGGATTGTTTCGAAAGGGTGCCAAAGTTGGCCTTCATTATGTGTGCTAAATGGTTTCTAAGACACTTTGGATAAAAAACATTGAATTGAAATCATTGAAATTTTCCAACTTCCAAATGTAGCATGCAATAAAGAAAGGAAATGTTTGTTTTGGCAAAGTGCAACCTGAGTTCTTGCATCCTCAATTTGATTAATCAAATACCACTTAATACACCATACACAAGGGTAATAGTTCTAATCCAACATATATTTTTCATACAATACACAAGAATAACAAGCCTAAGCCACCAAATCTTCAATAGGGAACCTTTCCTTAAAATGTATTGAATTCTCAATGACATTGGTCAAGCATCCATTTTATAAGCATGTAGAGACATTATTTAGTATCTAGTGCCTCATGTAGATACAAATATAGGAAGGTACATTATCAAAGTTGCATGGTTTCATTAGTAGTTGCTTGTTGTCTTAGATCACCTGTGATTTTTTTCTCAAAATCATCCCGAGTTTAGGGACATGTCACTTCTAACATTCTCATGACCTGTGAAGAAAGTCCCATCTCATCCCATTTATGTTTTATTAGCAGTGTTGCCAAGTAAAATGGTGATCTAGGTGGCAGTTAAGGCCTTTTTATAATAGCCCCTGAATTTAGAAGTTTCAGGTCAAATATGAAAATCACATGGTTTGATCCTTTCCTAACTGTTGTTTTTAGGGTCCATATCACTTTCCACATTATATAACTCAACCATAGCTTCCCAATAAGCAGTGGGAGTGGTGGCTTCCTGTTGAGAGGGAGCAGAGACTTCTAGTACATAGGAAGCAACTATGGCAGTTGATGAGATGGAGACAGATTCTGGTGGTGATACCAAAAGTACCTCTCTCGCTAAGAGGGAGTGTTGAAATTTGGTAGCTTCGAGGTACTTTTGCATTGGCGGCGCTCAGCATGCGGAAGTGACCAAACAAATTTTCTCCTAGTGACTTTATAATACGTTTTTATAAAGTAACTTTATAAAATGATTTTATAAAGTTGGGTCTTTTAATTTTTTAATATAAAAGTGACTTTATGATGTTATGGGTCACTTTAATGACTTAAGTTACCTCAATGAATGATTAAGTCGTGACCATTGATCTCATGAGGGCAAGATCTAATCTTGACCGTCAATCTCATTGGAAGACCAAGGGTTAGGGAAGTTACATTCAAAATTTTAATAAAAGGCAGCTCATTAGGAGAAGGAGGGCGCACTTTTGAGGAGAGTGAGAGGGAAGGTGAAGAGGCATGAATCCCAAGGAAGAGTGTTGTCTTGGAGAAAGAGATACAACAAAGAGGGTTTGGCATGCATCCCAAGGAGAGGGATTGGAACGCAACCCAAGAGCATTTGCAGCCATTAATACAGTCCGTACAACAGTAACAGAAGAGGCCATACAACTGTGTAAGCTAGACTTACAACAAAGGAAGGAAACATAAATCGATGGTGTAAGTTTACAACATGTTGGCATGAGTTTCTATGCATTTTTGTTGAGTTTTAATCTTTTGTTCCGTATAGTTTTCTGTTGGCATGATTTTCTATGCAACATGGTGATTGTTTGTGAAGAATTGTTGGTTGTCCTGGGCCGTACAGGCCGTACAATCATGGCAGTTTTCCCTAGATACAGTCTGGGATTGTTTGTATAGAGATGAACAGTGCTAAATGAAGTGGAAGTCTGTGTTTTAAGCTGATACTATTTGTTGTTGTAATAGTTCAGAATTTCCTTGAGATGAATAAAACATTCTTTCTCCTCAAATCTGTCCTAATTTTCTATGTATTTTTTCAAGTGCGTATGCATAGAATCTTGTGCCAAATGAGATTTAATGTCTGATGTTCATAAATTATTTCCGCTGCAATTTTATTTCCGAGTTTGGTTAATAGTGATTCATCCCATAAAGAACAATGGTATGGCTGTTTGATATTTATAGAACGCTGAAATCTTATTTAGTCTAAGTTTGATACTGAAATAAGATGTATTTTAACAATATAACTACTAGCTATTTCCTTATTTCTGTAGCTAATCCTGAAACATTGAAATCTGCAGATCACATTGAATAGATTTAGAACCCCAAATATATGCTTCTATGTAAGTTATGTCAAGGTTGCTCACTTTTCAAGCACAATTTTGGAGACAAAGTTATTTTAGTCTCAATTTTATTTCTTCTGTTGTAGATGCCTTTTGAATATGCCAAAAAACTGTTGGAATGCATTTTTAGGATTGAATCCCCCCCGCGTGCCAAGAAAATATCAAAAAAGTATGTCTTGATTCTATCAAATGGCAATGAATGCACCCTAATTACTAGTCTCTTACTCTTACACATGCGCCCTTTATACAATCATTTGTATGCATGATCAAATCTAGAATGACTCATCCATAGGTGTATACTCTGACTTATAAGAGGAATCAAGCTGAAGGGGATCCGAAGGACTCCTGAAATATGATCATAACAACAATGCCTAATACTAGAAAAAGACCATAGGAATCAGCATAACAGAGCCACACCATGTTTCATATCTGAGGTCTTTTCATCACTACTAGCATCTACAACATACTGTCAATTCAACCTACAATACAGACTAGAGTAATAACTATGAATACCATGCATACATTCCAATATGGAAAATCCTAGCAGCATGCACAAACATACAAAATTTTCTATATCTATGTGGTTACCATATTCAAAATAACCTCTTTCCAGGGTGAATTTGATGCCAAACTCACTTCCTTAGTCTTGATCTATATAATCTTCAGCAATGGTAGAGTAGACAATGTATTTATATGAATCTTCCCTTTCATTAACCACCAAAACGACAAAAAAGATATGGGTTGGCCCTAGTGTGTGCTACCATAGGACAACCCATCCATATTTATATCTATACATTTATGTCAGGCCCATTAACCTTTCTGTTGTGCTTCCTGGAAAAGATGAAATTCCAATACTACAAAAAGGTTTGAAATAACTTATGTGGATACTTCTTTCTACTAGAAAGATTTTCTGCCAATTGCAACAAATCAAAGTTCCCTTGTTTACTGCTAGAGAGACCTTTACAATAAGCTAGAATTACACCCGTTGCATGCTAATGTATATTTCTGAGTTTTACAATTGATAATCTAGTGTAGGTTACATCATTCAAGGTGGAATTTAACTTCTACAAGTGTCAAAAACTTCCTTAATTCTGTAGATAACCACCAATTAGGTCTAGGATTTTCTCAACTTCAAAAAAAATATGTCACCTTGTTTGAGTTTTCAATGCTGGCAGCCTTACTCCTGTAGAAATACCCTCAGATAGTTTCATTCTTGAAAACATTGGCAATTGGTAGCACTAAATATTCCTTAGGAGATGATATATCATAGCCTGCCCAAAGGATTGTGACTAATGATTTTGAAACTTAAAACTTGAGGAACCATTTCATTGTCAACATCTATAATGTTGTCTTCTCAATCTAAAATGTGAAGGTACGTAATGATGTTTGATTGCCAACAACAGTATATGCCCATGCATTCAAATAATTTTTTGTTGTTGGAGAAGCCATTATAGGTTGTGTAAATTTGTTCTTAGGATTTATTTCTTCCTCTATGTAGGCTCCTGAATTCTCTGTATCGATAAATACACAGACAACAACATCATATCAAGTGAATTGATGGAGGAGAAAAGAGACCATCCACTTGCAACAACATGCTTACAATTTATGCAATATGGCCTGACAGAGAAAGTGACATGCTGGAATGTGGCTTTTGTGCAGAATAATTCATGATAATCTCACCAACTCTATCTATAACAAGCATTCCAACATAAGTCATATGAAGTATAAAGTATCACCATCAAGAGCCCACTAATATGTTGATCCATCAAATATGTACAACCATGAAGAGAGAACCAAGCCATGACAATCATCCTACAAATTTATGAATCATGTGATAAAAATCGCATGTGCAATCTTCATACAATGTGGGGGATAATAAGGACCATTGTCCAATGATGATTAACAAATATATGCGGTTAGGATGTTGTTGTTGTTATCATGAGAAATGCCCATTTTATATAAGAAATAAATAAGGCAACAGGACAAGTTGCAACTCTCTAACAATGTCACTAATATAAATCAAACTACCTGATAAATAAGATCCAAATAACAATTATAAACCATTGGATGTTTGGATAGGTTTCTCTGAATTCTGAGGAAGATTGAATCACATCTTTAGGACAAAGAAAAATATCAAAATGCTCTCAGAAAAGATATGTAATTTCCACCATAGAAATTTGATACTAAAGCATTCTATCACCTGGAAGGGCACATATTGTCTTTTGGTAAACCACCTGTTGTTCTAACTCATTAAATTCTTATCTTGTTACTACATTAATCCTATTGCATTTCCACCCTTCCACACCATATAAATTACAAACAGGCCCTAATACCATAAACAATATAACATAGCTGACATGTCCCACTGTATATTAATCTCCATGGACAACCAAAATCAGTCAATGGAGCTCAAAAGCGCAAGTGTCAATTTGAAGTTCCAATGCAATGTTCAACATAATATTGAAATAAAAAATAAAGAAATAATATTAATGTCCATAGATGACCAAATTAAGTCAATGGGGCTTAAACCTACAACGAGTGATAGCAATGCAGAAGTTCCTAAATCCTCTCCTTAAAAGGAGCAATAAAGATGAACAATAAGCAAACACCTTAAATTGCACACCATAGAAGATGAGCAATGAACAAACTAAAGAAAAAAGGACAATTATATTTTGAACCAATAGCAACTCCCAAAAATAAAACGAACCTATAATCGAGAAGAATTACCTATTTGATTTAGAAACAAAAAGAAAAAATGTGGACAAAGAACAGTTCCATGATTGATTCAGACAATGAGGACATCTGGATCTACCCTAAAAGGTCAACCAGATTTGGAAAAGGGAGAAATAAGGTATATTATTATGACAAGTATGGGAGTAAGGAATTATAAATTATAAATAGTTACCTGCAGCTTAGCAGCCTCCCGAGTTGGAAATATGTTTTTCCCTAGGATTTGTCCTTCTACTTCAACCTAGCACAAAAACTGTATCCTTCAATCAAGGCCTAACTTCCATATCTTATAGAAAAAATAAACCTCCTACACTATGCATTCAAAAAACTTTCAAAATTACAAAACATACATTGACAATTGACATTGCCAGTGCTACGGATCACGATATATAAAAATGATAGTTACAAAATGTTTTAGAGTAGGGACACTACTTCTACATGTGATTCCCCAATGTTTGTAGCCCCATTTGCAGGCGGGTTTTTAAAAACAAGGCTAAGCCCCTCCTTTGTGCACTGAAGACAAAGAATCACATATTAGATTTTTAAATGCTACACTTGTTAGAAGATTTTCAAAGGAATCACAATAACTTGGAAGTGTTTGTACTAAAAAAGAAGTAATGCATCAGTGATAAGCATGGAAGCTTCTTTCAATAAGAAGCAAAAAGAACATATTAACACTGAACAATTATTACTCTTATAACAAAATTTTGCAGAGGATCCTCATACCAGTTCCTTCAGTGCAACAACCAGATTATATAACCCTTTCCTGTTGTCATCTAACCTATGCTGGAAACTTGATGTCTGCTCCGATGTACTAGCAACTTGTATGTCACCTGTACAAGGTCTTCCAACAAGCCCTATAGAGATATTGGTTTCTCTCAAAGATAGATCTTCTCTTCCACACAAGCCCTCTATATTCCTACTAACACAAACAGAATCAATGCATTTTGGCTGTAGTGATGTACTTGCAATAGGTATGTTACCTTCATTAGATAAACATACAAGTCCTATAGATATTCTCTTAATTTTTTTTCACCTCACCTATTATAGCTATTCCCACCTCTAGATGCTATGAAACCAGGTTGTGGTGTATGGTTCCCTACAAGA
Source organism: Picea sitchensis (assembly GCA_010110895.2). Taxonomy (NCBI): domain Eukaryota; kingdom Viridiplantae; phylum Streptophyta; class Pinopsida; order Pinales; family Pinaceae; genus Picea; species Picea sitchensis. Next base: position 40,157 of record SNQJ01S0062292.1, read on the forward strand.
AAAAAAGATATTGTTTGTGGGGGTTAAATTCACATACACTACATAGATACCAATGGAAGGATACAAAGAAAAGAAAGAAAGAAGCATCTAAGCTTCTGCAACAAGATGCATACAACAAAGGAGAAACACAATTAACTGATTCAATAAGAAAAAGAAGAAAAGCAGATAGATTTTACATAGTAAATGAAATTCTCCAATTATTGCAATTAACCATTCTAGAAATCATTTGGTGTGAAAACTTTAAATAAGAATTGCAATGATGTGTCACTTAAGGTTCAATCGAAAGAAATTTGTTTATTAATAAGTTAATTCTATTATAAAATGGATAAAGATATCCCAAGTAAATTGTATGTTATGTTATAAATGGGTTTACTTAATTCTCTTATAAAATGGATAAAATGAATCTCAAGTAAAATATAATGTGATGTTATAAATTATAATCTGATAAAAATATCCAAAGAATACTTTCACAACTCAAAATACTATAATAGAATGCCTGAGATTGCTCCTTTCAAAATTTCTTATAACCCCCCACCCCACCCCGCCCCAACATCAACGGCATGAATGTGCATGAATACAGCTTCAATGGATGTAACCAAAGATTCAGAGAGGTGAATCGTAACATAAATCAATATGAGTACAGTTTTCTCTACAAATGCATTCATCCCCTTGAATAAAAAGCATAAAAACCTAAACTCCCTCCCTTACTAAAGGAAGTAAATATCTAGCTAGCACTTCCTCCTATAAAAATGAAATGGTTGCAAATAATAGGAATACCTGGAAGGGGAGAGTAATCACGAAACATGAAATCACACCTGAGCTTGTTATTGACATGGAAGACCTGCAGGGAGACATAATATAAAGTTGAAGAAATCTTTGTCAAATTAAACCAACTATATTGTCAATTTGAGAAAATTATTCATTAACAATCGAAATTCAATACCAAAGTAGTAATGTGAATGACACAAATTTTTTAATTGTTCATCCATAAAATACATAAATGCTATAACCTGTATCCTAACATGTGCTTCTAATAAGAAACAAGTTTCAGAGTTCTTCTACTTACCGGTAGCCCCCCCCCTTCTAGAGTTGCAATTATGCCTATCCATGGCATGAGGATACTCTAGGCCACCATAAAAGGAATTTTTCTTAGAATGTCTTGTATCGATAATTTGAGGTTCTGGTCTAAAAGCTAGCCCTTGTGATGATTTTATAAGTTGGGGGCATATTTTCTCTTCTGCTCCTACCCATCCAAAGGGATGTTGATTAAGTTGGGGTTTCCCTTGTGGCATAAACCTCAAGGATGATGGAATATCTGCAGAGTTGGGGTTGTGAACCCCATTGTCTTGGACGTG
>SNQJ01S0062293.1:17404-31558 GCA_010110895.2 Picea sitchensis
ATATCTGCACCGAATAGACATATCCCAGGCACTTTAAATGTGCAGACAGACCTTTAAGGCATAAGGGTTTCCACCTGTATTGGTTGCTAAGAGTATTAATGGTGAGGTAACCGGATGGCTTTCTTACTGCACCGTTATATGTCAAATCCAACAATGTTTCTTTAAACACCTGTGGATGTTAGCGCTTATCGATATCTAACGAGTAGTTGGTAGTACGATCGTAACCATAACCTCCACAAGATTAACCCTTTGCGCACTTTAGTTTCAAGGTGCAAGTTTAATGGCCGAGGTTAAACCCTTTTAAAACTATGTTTCCGAATAGTGTTAACTTCTCCTTGTTGATTTTATAATATTATATACATATATTGGGTCGAACATCATAAGGCCTGACATCTCTAACCTCGCAATGTATGATAGCGACTCTAAGTAACTACTTCTCCATGTCATAAAGTGGCTTCGAAAATGAAACAGTAGATAATATTCGGTTGACATGAAGCGAGATGTCCCTAGTTATGGACCTGTTGTTCATGTACAACACATTACTGAAATAGGAAGTGACGAATTTATGTTAATAGAGGAGTGAAAGGCATTAAGACTGATGTACCTTAGGATTGACAAGTGACTGAAAAGCCTTAAGGACACAAAACCATCTCAACATCCCCAATTTAAAAAAAAAATTATGTAAATTTTGAGGTACAATACAACATCTAACAGAAGATGAATTATATTACAAAACAGTTACAAATCGAGAAGAAAATATAGATGGAGTGATATTGAAACTAAGAAAATGGACAAACTCTGCAAGCAACATCACAAGAATCTCTAATATGGATAAAACATGCTTTTGCAATCTTATATAAAACTGAAATTGAAATCTACAGCCCAGGAGTATTACTCCTGTGTGTCTTCCCCCCACATCCAATGTTACAAAGATGCCTCATATAGGTCTTGAGTTAGAAAATCCTCTCAAAACAATCAGTTACAATCAATTCTTGAAACTAACGACCATAGAAGATGGGCCAAACTACTGAGAAATGAGGCTGCGGTTATGGTTATGTATCTTTGGAATGGTGACATATGTGCATAAAATGAAAGATTTTTTTCTGACCATATTTTTTCTGAGAAAGAACCTCTTTCAGTTCCTCGAGATCCATTTTCATTTGCCTCATATCTGCATTTTACAAACATGTGTCAAAACAAAAAAATATGAGATCCGAAAATTAGGGCTTGTAGATGGATTTTATTCTTCCAATATGTGACACCTGTAGGAAAACTGAGAGAGGCTTTTGATACTCTATGTGTTATGCACAAAAACCTCCGACTGTTTCTAAAAATGATCCTTCAAACGCTCAGAATCATCATTTGAAAATGATGACTCAACACAGTAAAAAACGCCACATTTCTGAAAACGAGCCTCATCTTGCGGGGGAATTTTGAATGCCTTCCCAAGATCCAAGTGAAATTATGAAGAGACCAATAGAAGTATTAGGATCCTTAGATGTCGATCGACTATTCGAACGCATAAAATTGCCTCCCCAAGGCTGAGAAAAATGGTTTTTTTCCCAAGGCCGTTTTTTGCATATGACCGGAGTCCCAATTTCGGGTTTTCGGGTTTCGGGGTTTTGGGTATCATGTCTTCAAGAGTTATGACATGCAACGAATCCCGAATCAAAAAATCATGATGGGATTAATCAGGCGATAATCATTTGTCTTAATCTCTTAATTAATCACAATTAGCAATTAATCTTTAACCTTTCATCGATTTAAGTGTCGGGACTTCGATAATACTTGACGCAAGAAATCCTGAATTGTGAAATTGCGATGGGATTGATTAACAGTTAATTTTTTTTTATCTTTGTGATTAAGCCTGATTAAAACATAGTCTTTTAGGGTTTCGAAAATCGAAAACTTGAAACTTAAAGCACAAAGGCAGCTCGAGTCGCGAAATCACGATGAGACTTGTCAACATTAATATATCTTATTCTTTAATTAACCCGAGTTATCCTTTAATACTTTAGTGAATTCATGGATCAGGGTTGTAGTTATTAAAATATCTACATCGGCCAAATCGTCGATGGCCAAAAACCCCATACTCGTGAGCTTTTTTTTCATGTGGCTTAATGCTCGATGTATGTGGTCATTCAACTGCCAATGCTTCCATTCATTTTCCTTGTGACTCATCACTCGAACAGATGGTACATTTCTTTGATTTTCACATGAACCCTGTCTTTGGATTTTTCGTGAGTTGGCTTGTGACTGTTGTACTGCTATAGCATTTGGAGATGATTTCAGCATTATTTGACTGAATATGATAGGTAGAGAACATTCAGTGATGCGTGTGACAGGCGAATGGTCGTTTTCTCACATCTACAGTTTCGGTAGCTGAACACTATAAAGTTTTTCTCTCCTAAGTTACTGGAATCCAAAATTTCAATATTTGTTACAATAGAGGCTCCATCTAGGGATGGTTCTTTCCTGCAAAGCGCCAAGAGCAGTAGACCAGGTGCCTTCATCCATTGGGTGACCTGAAATCATCCTTATCAAACTCTTGACTCTGTCGCTTTACTTTCACCTTTCCAAAACAAAAAGTTTCTTATGCATTCATTGGGATATGGAGTCATAAAGTCTTAAATCAAAACCATACAGGATGCCAAACTGAAATGGAAATGTACTTAAAACCGTTGTTGTACTCTAATGCTCAAAGTCAAGCTTATTTATAAACATCACCTACTCTAATTGAAATCACTATTTTTTTTTCAAGTATAGGAAAAATTCCAAATCAACCAATCAAGTATTCGACTAACAAACTTAATTAAACTTCCATCTTTTAGAAAAAGGATGGTAGGAGCAGCTACAAATTTCAAAACATGCCCTGGGAGTAGGTACTTATAGTTTTGAAATTCCGACTTCAAGAAGTTGGAAATAACAAATTCAGCCTCCCATTTTGACTCCATATAAATTGCTACTGGGTCGTAGAAGGGAAGAGATATACCACTTTCACAATTAATCCATACTTCCTCCTGTTGGGAAAGCTATCTGAAATGTTTTTGCATACTTTGTTCACTGCTGATTTTTTCTTCCACTAGTGCAAAAATGTCGCATTCAAACTTACTGGTGTGTTTCTCAATAGTTGCTAAACAAGGAGGAGAGACCAATTGTTTCAATAAGCCCTGCTTATGTCCTTCATCTGTTGTCCAAAGATATTCTTGGTAGATGTCATACATAGGTTGATCTCTTTCATGATGTTGTTGATTTCTTTCCTGTTGAACCAAAGTTGCTTTCTGCTCATCATCTTCATAAACACTTTCATCACATTCATCAAACAAAGGAGGACTATCATAAATTTTAATGTGTGATGAAAAATAAATCTATTCTTCTTGTTCTTCTGGATATTCATCGTAAATAGGTTCAGTAGATAACTCAGGAGTGTCATCAATCAAACAAATGCTATAAATATCAACTGTGAAGCTATCTATCTCAGATCCACACACCTCCAAATCATAGTCTAAAGAATATTTGAACAACAAACATTCTTCATGGTTATTAAACATGAAATCCCTATCTTCTTCATGAAACAAAATAGTGTCTACAAGATGATCCTCTGGCAGGAAATCATCATCATAAATTGGTTTACTAACTTCCTCTAACGTTCCATGGTTGTCATGATTTAAACATAGATTTTCATTTTCAGTAATAGAAGAAGTTTCACTCACATGTTCAGGATTGTGTGAATGATGCAAATCTGTGTAAGCAAGGGCTGTAACATAATTATTCAGGAGCAGATCTATCTCTACTTCTGTTAAAGGAGGAGGTGGTCTGTGTAATTTATGGATCAAGCAACAATTTTTTTATTTCTCTTCTACATGTTGACCATGATGTTGAATATCTTCTTCTTGAATGTGATCACAAGAGCTATCATATCCTGCTTCTTTATCAACCAACTCTTCTTCATACTGATCATCTTCATCAACTTGAGAAATTTCTGATATTCCTTCCTCCTCTTCGAGAGGATTTGTTTGATCTTTTTGTCTTATGAATTCTACATTACAACAATCTTCAAAAAATATTTCAGCTGAATAGATTCTCTTCCAATGTTGATGAAAAAGTATGTGAAAATATTTCAATGAAGGAATACTGGAATGGGGTAAATATTTATAACAGAGTCTAACATCTCTTTCCAATGAAAACATAAACAGTTTCATGAGGATGTCTTCATGATGTATATTTAGTTCATCCATGAGCTTGTCAAATTCAAACAAGTGTTGGGAGGGATTGTCGTTCCCATATTCTCCAAATTTAGGAAGGACATCTTCCCAAACTTTAATGTCTGGAATAGTGTTTGGAAAACCATAAACATTTGTAAAGTCCTGAGGAGAAAACCTTGCAACAATCCAAGCGGAAAATGAATCCGACATTTTGAGACCAATGGAGTCGTCAGTGAATCATGTAGAGTCTTTGAACCAAGGATTCGCCAGGTGAATGATCACAACCAATTGAATTCCTATCCCTTGTTCACCATCAAGAAATAGATCTGAACTTTTTGTCATATCCCAAGGAAGATAACTTCTTTCCTCCATCCTCGGCAGCGGCACCAGAAAATATTGTCGCAAGAGTTGGTTCTAGAATGTAATAGAGACAAGCCTTAGCACATTTTAAATGAAATAAATTTGGTCACTCATAATTGAATTGGGTTGCATGCAAGTAAATTCCGAGATAATCTCGAACCACTTTTGATTGGAAACTTCCCCTTCAAACCCGAGAGGGATCTCTTGAAAATATGTCACAATAGGATATTCAATAAAATTAACAGTGGGTAGATTTGTGAGTAACATAAAGTTTTGAGGTTTTTAGGGTTGATGGATTGGACTGGGAGGTGGTCCATTGGGCATGGAGTCAAATGATCAAGCAAATAGCAAGAGTGTTTCAGCAATGGAAATCCATGGAGCARAGGCGAGATAAAAKTTGATTACAAAGATAAGGATTTATAAAAGTATGGTAGCARAATAAAGAGAAAACATATCAATAMACAAGGATAACTTAGCGATGAGTGAATTCCAAGCACAAATCAGTGGAAATAGATGGTTGGGACAGAGCATMTAGCAAAGGACRAATTTTGAACCTTGATCTCTGCAAGAAACAACCTATAACCATTCTGCAACARAGCATATAACATAGGATGAATTATATTACAAAAYAGTTACAAATCGAGAATAAAATATAGATGGAGTGATATTGAAACTAAGAAAATGGACAAACTCTGCAAGCAACATCACAAGAATCTCGGATATGGATAAAACATGCTTTTGCAATCTTATATAAAACTGAAAATGAAAGCTACAGCCCAGGAGGACTACTCCGGTGTGTCTCCCCCCCACATCCATTACTACAAATATGCCTCATATAGGTCTTGAGGTCGAAAATCCTCCCAAAACAATTAGTTATAATCAATTCTTGAAATTAATGGCCATAGAAGATGGGCCAAATTGTTGAGAAATGAGGCTGTGGTTATGGTTCTGTATCTCTCGAATCGTGACATATGTGCATGAAATGAAAGAGGCTATTGTTCCTCTATTTTTTCTGAGAAAAAACCTCTCTTAGTTCCCTAATATCCATTTTCATCTTCCTCATATCTGCATTTTACAAACATGTGTCAAAACAGGAAAATATGAGATCCAAAAATTAGGGCTCGGAGAAGGATTCAATTCTCCCAATATGTGACACTTGTAGGAAAACTGAGAGAGGATTTTTTATATTCGATGTGTTAGACACAAAAAACTCCTACCATTTCTCAAAATGATCTTCCAATCCCTCAGAATCATCATTTGAAAATGATGACTCAACACAGTAAAAAACGCCACATTTATGAAAACGAACCTCATATTGTGGGGCATTTTTTACTGCCTTCCCAAGATCCAAATGAAATTCTTAAGACACCACTAGAAATATTAGGATCTTTATATGTTGATCAACTATTCGAATGTGGAAAATGGCCTCCCTAAGGCTAAGAAAAATGTTTTTTTTCCCAATGCCATTTTTTGCATTTGACTCGAGTCTCGATTTCGGGTTTTCGGGTTTCGGGGTTTTGGGTATCATGTCTTCAAGAGTTATGACATGCAAGGAATCCTGAATCGAGAAATCTTAATGGGATTCGTTAGGTGATAATCATTTTTCTTAATCTATTAATTAATCACGATTAGCAATTAATCTATAACCTTTCGTGGATTTAAGTGTCGGGACTTCGATAATACTTGACACGAGAAATCCCGAATCGCGAAATTGCGATGGGATTGATTAACAATTAAAACACTTTTAGATTTGTGATTAAGCACGATTAAAACACATGCTTTCGGGGTTTCAGAAATCGCAAACTTGAAACTTAAAGCACGAAGGTAGCTCGAGTCACGAAATCATGATGAGACTTGTCAACATTAATCTTTTTTATTCTTTAATTAACCCGACTTATCCTTTAATACTTTAGTGAATTCAGGGATCAAGGCTGTAGTTATTACAATATGTACGTCGGCCAAATCCTTGATGGCCAAAAACCCCGGACTCTTGAGATTTTTCTCCATGTGGCTTAATGCTCGGTGTATGTGGTCGTTCAACTGCCNCCAATGCTTCCATTCATTTTCCTTGTGACTCATTGCTCGAACAGATGGTACATTTCTTTAACTTTCACATGAACCCTGTCTTTGGATTTTTTGTGAGTTGGCTTGTGGCTGTTGTACTACTGTGGCATTTGGAGCTGATATCAGTGTTATTTGACTGAATATGATAGGTAGAGAACATTCAGTGATGCACGTGACAGGCGAACAGTCATTTTCTCACATCTACACTTTCGGTAGTTAAACACTATAAATGTTTTCTATCCTAAGATACCGAAAGCCAAAATTTCAATATTTGTTACAATACCAACCATGGCACTATACAAACTGCAAGTCAGTGTCACGCAGGAGGTGAGGTCATGTACCAAACAGATGCAACAGAGTTGCAACACAAAAAGGACAATAGGAGGTGAGGCGTTGGAATTGGGGCTTGAGCAAGTCAATATCGATACTAAGGATGAAAAATATCGCACGAATAGGATCAAGCAGGGACTGGGTGTAGCCTACAAAAGTTCTGAAAAGAGAGAAAATAGCAGGGCCCTTGACAACGCAAAAAATAGATCAGATTGTGAAAACATTTGATCAATATAGGCAGGAGATCAAGAACCTCCAGGAACAACTCATTCCTACGACTCCCTCGGAGGTGAAGGAACAAAGGAATAAGGAAGAAACTAGACACATGGATGAAATGGAATGATAAGTCAATGCAGTTGTCGACTTGTTCGAGAGAGAAACACAACTATGGACAAATCTGAAAGAAGATCAATAGGTCCAGCACTGGGACTAGGAAGAGGAAAATATAAGCACAACTATCCAAGACCTCAAGAAAAGGTAGAAAACCATGAATGTCAACAAGCACCTCAAAGGAGTACAAGACATGGAGAAGCTGCAACCAAAGCTAATAGATGCGCATACACTAAAGAAGGATTGATAAGATCAAATGGAACCTGTCCATCTTGAGCGCGTGAACTAGACTGTAAAATGCCTTGTCATAGGTGCTATGATGTTTCTTTTCCTCAAACAGGGTTTCAGAGTGGTAAGCAATAGGGTGTCCTCCATGTTTAAGTACGACACCGATAGCATATTGTGAGGCATCAGACTCAATATCAAAGGGTTGGAAGAGGTCTGACAGGTGTAAGACAAGGGATGAGTAGAGGTTGTCTTTGAGCTGAGCAAAGTGACTAGTTTCTTATTTAGTCCAAATAAATGTAGAAGAATTGTTTGAGAGCTGATGCAAAGGATGAACAAGCTATGAAAAATAGGGAATGAACTTAAGATAGAAATTGATTCCACCTAGAAATATTTTGAGCTCCCTAGCTAAATAAGGTACTGGCCACTGTTTCAATGCTTGGATGCGGGCTAGATCTGGTTGAATACCCTCTAAGATGACCACAAAGCCGAGATAGGGAACTGAAGTCTAACAAAAACATGACTTCTTCGCTTTGACTTTTAACTTGTGTTCTTGGAGAATTTGGAGAACTTGTGAGACATGTTGCATGTGATTGTCCCATATTCGAATGAAGATGAGAATTTCATCTAAGTAGATGGCCACAAATCGACCCAAATGTGCCCAGAAGATTTCATTGATGAGCCTCATGAAAGTGGTTGGGGCATTGGTGAGGATGAAGGGCATAATATTCCACTCAAAAAGACTAAATTTTGTCTTGAAAGTTATTTTCCAAACATCATCTAGGTTCATTCGAACCTGATGGTATCCGGATGTCAAATCCAATTTAGTAAACCACTTATCTCCTTGGAGGGTGTCGAGTAACTCCTTAATTTGGTGTAGGGGGTAACAGTTTTTTACTATGGCTTTGTTAAGGGATCGGTAATAAGGGACAAGGCACATTTTTGAAGTATCTCTTTTGGGGATGACAAATGCGGCAGAATCGTAGGGAGAAGATTATGGTTGGATGTGGCCATAGCTGATGAGTTTGGTCAATTGTATTTCCATTTCCTCTGTTTATGTTGGGGCCAACTGGTAAGTAGGGGCGTCAAGTAAAGCAAATCCAGGGATGAGATGACTGGAATGGACAATTTTTTGGGAGGGGGGGAGTCCCTCTGGAGGCTGAAATACATATGCAAAATCTTGGTGGAGGGGAGTCATTGTTTCATGAACAAGGTGAGTGGTATTCTTTGGTGTTATTGGGCGCACCAAACAAAGAAAGACACATTAGTTTAAATGTACATGCGGGATTTGTTCTTTGGTAGAAGGGGGTTTGGGTGTTTCTCTGGTTAAGATATAAGTGTGGCCTTCTTTGGTAAGTTTGTACTCACGGAATTTGGACATATAGATAGAATTTATTTGGGTTTGGTATGGGATACCTATCAACAAATCTGAACAATCCAAGGGGAAGACACCATAGAGGACAATATATTTGAATTGGCCTATTGCAAAAGTGACCAGAAAACGCTCATAAACTAAGAGGTGAGGGCCATCCTTCTGGACCCATCCGAGCTAATAGGGTTGTGGATGGGGAGTAGTAACCAGATAATGCAGTTGAGAAGGTCTCAAGACACCAAATTATTTTTGCTTCCATTGTCCATAATTAGTAAAGCCAAGGATTTTTTAATTTGGCAGTTATGAGTGAAGAGGCGTTGGGTGGAGGAGTTTGAATCTTCATGGGTCATTAAGATCAGTGAGGGATCCACTTCTGCAGGATTTTCCATATGAACTTCTTCGGTATCTTCCACTTTGGGGGCCACAATGAGGTAAGTCAGTAATATTTTTTTGGTCTTTATATTTTTGAGGATTCGACAATCCGATGAATTATGTGAAGTATTCTTGTGGAATGAGCACTAGGGTATCCTTGTATTTGTATTGGGTGTGGGATATTGAGTCGGAAGAGGTGTAAAGAGGTATGAAGGATTGGATCTGAATGGTTGAGAGGAAGAGGGGTTGGCGTAGGGGCGAGACTGAGTTGCATGACCCCTAGGATCAACTTTCCTTTCTATATCCAAAGCTCTCTGAAATGTTTTCTCTAAAGTTGGATTTTCAAATAGATCTACTTCTCGGTGGAACTAAACTAATAAAACAACAACAAAATTTAATATGAGTACCTCTTCCATATCTAGAATATGAAGGAAGAGGTGCAACTTGCAAAAGAAGTCTGTGTAGCCTTGAACACCTTATGAAGGGAGTTTTCAGAGTTGGTGTCATTTGATCCACAAGGATTACACATACCTGGGTGGGTAGAAGTGGTTTATGGGTTTGGAAGTAGAGGATTTTGGAGCATCCCCAATCTCTATCACAAATGTGGTCTTCTCTTGCTCTGTATCCCACCATGTTTGTGAAATTCCTTCTAATTGTAAGGCTGCAATCTAGAGATTTCTCTCCTCAGTAAGGCCTGGACATGTATTGAAATAGGTGGAGAGGCTACGGATCTAGGAATCCACAACTTATCCATTGGTTTGACCAACAAATTTGGGTAGTTGGATTCAAGTGTCCAACTGGAATGGGTCTGGATTGTTTTGTTGTTGCATTCTGAGAAACTCATTGAGGACGTAGGAAATATCTTGGATTGGATTTGAAGTGTTGGAATCTGAGTCTAATGCCAAGGGATATTTTTGTGGAGGCATTGTGAGGCCAACTGAATATCAAGGCACACCTAGTTTGCAACACTGAAAAATGGGTCAGGCTCTGTTTTGTGAACAGAGGACGCAAAACCTTGAAGCAACAGACTTGAACTGGTCTAGAGGGAGAGATCTATATTGTTTTATATATGTGGAACTCCTGTCTGTTGTAGTGGATATATGTGTTCCCTTGGGGCTATGAGATATGTTGATCTTCTTGCATGAATATGTAAACCTTGGAATGGGCAAAATATGAACTATTTCATGAAAATCCCCCCCAAAAAATTTGTCTCAATCTTCAAGATCAAAATATTTTCCATGGATCTTAAGGCTCTGATACCAATTGATATACCCAATAAGGATATCTAATGGATAATTTTACCAAACAATCCATAGTCCGACTTTCAACCAAAAACTCCTCAGGGGTGCAAACCAGAACAAGGGTGCACCATTGGTTTGGGTGACCAAGCAGTGGAGATCCAATGTTGGGATGATATGAGAGTAGCCAAGAGTATGTGGTTATCTCAGTGTGATTCCCAGGGATCAATGAGAGAATATTAGTGCAACCATAGAGGAGGGCACACTTACTTCATCCTAGCAAAGGAAAAACTAGCAAGGGTGCAAACCCCATGTTGGTGCGCCATCTTTTCTTCCTCAGAAACTTGCAGGAAAATGATTTGCTCCCTGATATACTGGCTAGATAGGAGAGTAAGGTCACTCTTAGAGGTTGAATCATGGAAAAAAGACCAACCAAGATGCAACCACAAAGAAAGGCACACTGGCTAACCCTGAGAACCCCAAAAAATTAAAATGCGGCAAATGTGTAATGTAAACTCAGAAAAAAAAAATCAAATGAGACATATAGCTTCAAGAAAGAGATAAAAATAATTTATTTGAGTCTCGGTTCACCTTATATACTGAGGGAACCATTTATTTACATATGCTTAATTAAATAACATCAAAAGGTGAAAATGGGTCGCACCTAGGTGGTTGACTTGTGTGCCCCAGGTGGGCATTTGATGCAGGAGCATCGCCAACATCAAGCGAGCCAGCACGGAGGCACCAGACAGCTGGACAAGCCCAACTCACATTTTGAAATTCCCTTAAATTAAATGTGCCAACCATAAATGAAATGAAAACAATTAAATGAAGGCGCACTTGTATAATGTAACGGACCTTGAGCGATTCGCTCTCGTCCTTAGTAGATAGGAGGCATTTATGAAATTGAATGTAGGTAGATAGAATTAAATGTGTAGATTAGACAGTTTTAGAGATGGAGAGAAAACGGATATAGACACCCTCACTTGTATTATTGTAACAGAAGGAAAATAGCATATAGAGGAGAAGGGAGGAGAAGAGAGTAAGAGCATGTAGAGAGCTGTGTAAAAACACCCATGTACAGATATTTGAATTAATAGAAAGAGTTGATTCAAATTCATGGCATCTTGTTGTTCTCTGTGTATGTATGCTGATTGATATGCTCATGAATGTTTACTTCCTGTTATACATTTTCTTTATATGCTATGTATATGATTTCATGCTTTGAGTTTGAAGTGTGAGAGGGAGTAGGAATGAGTTTCAATTGTTTCTCTATCTGAGCAAGAGTTCTTGCAAGGAGTGCAGTTGAAGTTGTCCGCAATGAGTGCATTGACAAAGGGCTCAGAAGAGATAGTTTTTGTTCTCATTCACTCAGAAGTGCAGATTCGGCATAGGAGCCATGCAAGGAGTGCGCAGGCCAAGTAAAGTCTCAGAGTTGTGAACCTGAGCAAATTATTGAAGGACTACTACTGCAGGTGTGCACAGAGTCAAAAAGAAATTCAACCCTTGGACTGGTTGAAGGTTGCCGCAAGGAGTGTGTGCAAGAGTCTTCTCTAAGACTCAGAGTTATAAAGAAGCTCAGGAAGGATAAAGTCTTATAACCGCTGAAAGGGTTGCATAGAGGTTGTACCTTGAAGTAGTAAGAAGGCGTTGTAAGTTTGCGCCACAGGTGGACAAGTTTGTGGAGGAACACTTAGTTCATCCGCAGAAAATCGTCAAGGGAGGAACGGACGGTTAGAATTCTCTGAGGAGGATTCACGAAATCCCGTAAGCCATCAGATCTCACAGAAGAGGAAGTGAGTTACTGTGAGTATTCCAGAAGGTTCTAAGCTGAGGAGGAGTAGGACCGTAGATTCAAGCCACAAGGGCCATTGGATAAGTGAATCCCTATTTCAGGGTTTCGTGGGTGGAAGTCCCGTAAACTTTGCAACGGGAATCGCGATATCACGAAACACGATGTCCTGAAGGTCAAAAGGACAGTGTGGGTCCAGAGGCATCAGTGAGGTGGACAGGTGGCACATTATCGTCATGGGAGTCAACTCCATCAACCATTTCGGGATTTCGTGGGTCGAAGTTCTGAACACATTGCATTAGGATTCACGATATCGCGAAGTCCGAAGTTTCAATGGAGTGTAAGGCGTTGAAAAGTCAAAGCGTGTGAGCGTATTGGAGTTTCAGGATATCGGGTTTTGGGAGTCGAGGAGACGAGTCACTCGACATCGCGATTGCCGAAATCGCGATAAGGAGAAGTCTGAAGGGGAAAGAGAAAAGGTCAGCGTTAACTATTTTTCGGGTTTCAGAAAATAGAGGGATAAAGCGCTTGACCATTTGGACTCGTGAGGGTGCGAAGTCCAATCTCCCAAGCACAAGGGGGATTTCTTGAAGTTGACTGTGGGTGGAGATTTCCCGAAAGGGAAATAGAGGAGCCATTTTAGAGAGCTCTTCGGGCCGAAAGAAGGGGAGAAATATCCTGTCGGTGTGGACTTTTTGACCCGAGGGTTGAGGGGAGACTGCGTCATCATTTATGGTATCAGAGCATAGAAAGATTCTTTTCTTTCTGTAGAAGAGAAAAGAGGATTCACCATGCTGCCAAGAAGAAGAGATAGACAATCAGTCGATCCGCAAGAGGAGAGGGAAATCCTGAGAAGAAGGGGCAGGCAGATGATTGATCCAGCTATGGAGAGAGAGATGCATGATCTATGAGCCAGACTCGAAGACATGGAAACAACACAAAGGCGTACAGTCAGTGCTGGGGATCTTAGCGATTCCGAAAGTGAAAATGAGGTTGGACATGAAGATGAATAAGTTGCAGCTGAAGATGCTGCAAATGAACATTTGATTAAAGCTATTGCAAGAATGGGTGCAAGAGCAAAAATGGACATTCTAGTTTACGAGGGAAACTTGAATGCAGAGGAGCTTCTAGACTGGATTAGAGCTCTGGACACATACTTTGACTACAAAGATGTTGAAGAGGAAAAGAAGGTCAAGCATGTTGTCATGAGATTAAAAGGACATGCAACATTGTGGTGGGATGAACTACAAGCTGACAGACGCTGCAAAGGAAAGAAGAAGATCAAAAGCTGGGATAGGATGATTGTGAAAATGAAGGAAAAATTCATCCCCAGAGATTACCAGATCACTCTGTTTCGAAGGATGCAGAACCTGAGACAGAAGATGATGTTAGTGAAAGAATACACTGAAGAGTTCTACAAACTGAACATCAGGGAAGGTCATCAGGAAAGCGATGATGAAAAGGTTGCCATATACATGAATGGCCTGAGATACGACATCCAGGATGAAATGAGCATGTTAACCATCTGAACGGTGGAAGATGCTTATCAATTGGCTCTGAAAGCTGAAGAGAAGCTGAGCCGAAAGAGAGGTCAAAGAGGCTGAGGCAGAAGTCAGCCCAGAGGCATGTCAGTTGCCCAGTATAGAAACCAGAAGCCCAAGGAAGACTGGAAGAAACCTCAGACTCGAACTGAGAGAGGGGGAACCTCATAGCGAGGGCAATATGCTGAACAGAGAGGAAAACATATCGAATAGAGAGGAGAGTATGCTGATAATAATACTTTTCCTCGTACCAGAGGTAGAGGAAGAGGAAGAGGTGGAGTAATAACATGCTTCACATGTGGAAAGAATGGGCACAAGTCTTATG